>CAXHUP010000025.1:0-13000 GCA_964020215.1 Aurelia sp. 3 sensu Dawson et al. (2005) | reverse complement strand
ATATGTTGTTGTACACCCTGGAAACAAGACACTCAAATGTGTGGACATTAAAATGTAGCCAAATGCTATTTTCAGAAACTTTGGGACCCTGACCAAGTGTCTCAGAAAATATCATTTTGGACCAAACTGACCAAAAATCATAATAAGAGCTTTGTCATTGCAGATATTACAAAATTTTGATTGACTTTGCTTTCCGTTATGGTAAGCATGGAAAGCTCCCCTGCCAGATAATTCGTAATCAAGTACAGCCAGCTGCGATAATTTGATTTCAAGTGGGAGGTAAACGTCGAGAAAATGACCATTTTCTGATTCAAGTTTAAAATTTCGAACAAATTCATCGTTTTTGTAATCTTTCTGACCTTTAGTGAGAAGTGGGGGCAGTCTCTCTCCCCCCCCCCAACCAATACCCCGATTTCCATCTCTGAGTACATCTTTTGTCATCAAACTAATAAGATCAAATAGCAAACGGTAAAAGGCAAGCTAGTAATTGAATAAAAAGTGAGAAATATCTCCAAGAAGGATTCTATTTTGATGATGAATTGGCTGAAATTTTAAGTGCGTTTTTCAAGGTGGATTTTTAGCCTCGAGAAATTATGGCTACATTGGTAACTTCTGAAAACAGCTGACTTCACTTCACGCAGGAATTCATGTTCTTTTGATAAGTTACCACTGGATGTACAATCGTTTGCAATTAGTCGCGGATTTAAGGGGGCCAAGTGGTGGCAAGGGGATTCAGCTTCCCGCCCTCTTTTTAGCAAGCAGGGTGCCCCTCATCTTGACCCAAGGACACTCTTTTTCAACGGTATAGATCAGAATGTAGGGCGACAATTAGTAGAAGAACCATTGAATTTCCTCAGTCACCAGTCAGAAATTTTTGCTCGCTTTCGGCGTGCTTACTTTCCATTAAACAACGTGCGTCCTCTTTGCGGGCTGCCTCACCTTCAATGTCTGGCTGGATCCGCCGCTGTTTCCAATAGCTTACAAACCACATCACCCATCCTTGTTGACATGAGATTCTGATTTTGATTGACGACGGGGATACTATGTGAATCTGGTTCTTGACTTATGACATACTTAATTACTGTAGCAAGGGCAAATTTTGTGAAACAGGTTTCTGAATAGACAAAGCATGGGCGATTCTGACACGTGAAGAATGTCTCAGAATTGTCCATAATACTCCTCAAATAGATTAAAATCCTTACCTGCCTGTTTTTGTGGGTATTCCCTTTGATTTCCTTGATTTTGTTTGAGCCTTATTGCTCGCTGCAAGTCTCATCCCGTCTGCCATTTTGAAATTTGAAATTCGGCCGTTGGCTGACTTTGCAAAAAGTCATATTTCTCAAGCAGGTCTTCTTTAAGCAAACCCCTACTACTGGTAAAAAACTTATGGTGGGACGATTGCCAACGATTGAAACGATCATATGGAAACCAGGCTTTAGGAGACCCATGGCAAGCACCGCGTAACTTTCTTTTGCCCAAATCAGGGAGATATAGAGGGGAGAGGAAACGCGCATTGCAGCGCGCGAGCGAGCTGATATGCGACCTCGTTTTGATGCTACGCATAGCAACAGTTTGTTTGGCAGTTGATTGCAATGAACATGACAACCGAATGAAACTGGGAAGTGACTTTCATTCAACATGGATCTCAGCTGGTTATTTGGTGATGGAAGTGGAGAAGGTGAGAATGGCATGGATTATAGTGTTGAAAGTAGCAGTCGGTTTAGTAGCGTTAGTGGTAGTGAAGTAGCAGCAGTTAGTCGTGATTTTCTAGGATCAGTTGTTGCAGGTAGTTCAGTTGGTTCAGAGGCAGGTAGTTCAGGTGTGATGCCAAGGCCACAAAACGTCTTTAATGTTTATGATTTACATGTCAAGTTCCGAGAAATATTGTTGAGGCTATCAAATCCAGTCCAAAGCCTGCCAGCTGAAGTCCAAATTGCAGAAAAGTTATTTAATGCGTCCGCAAGTCAGGTCATTCACGATTTCATAGATTTTTGTGGCAAGGGCATGGCTAATTGTTTCCCTGTTGTTATTGGTGGTAAAGGTCCCAGTTCCAATCTGTGTATTAAAACGGAAAGAAATTTCAAAGCATTCAGGGTCTCTTGTCAGACTTCAAAGGCTTGGTTGTCAGTCCTTGACTTTTGTGTCTTAGACGTTTGTTTCGAAACAACAAGTTGCTTACAGCATGTACTGCAGCATCTTTGGTCAACAGCCAAAACTAAACCTTCATTGTCAATAAGCCATCCCATCAACAATGCTGATAGTCAAGAGTCTGATGATGATAGTTTAGAAAATGCCGGAATTTTGAATCATGCTGGCTGGTGTGTCAAAAGAGCAAGGGATGATGTGATTAAGATGCCTCCTGTTGTTGAGCTAAGGTTTAAGGAAGGGTCACAGCAGATGATAAAGGTAGAGAAGGTAGTCTTGAATAATGTTTTAGAAGGGATTGGGGAAGATGTGGCAAATGAGTGTGGAATACACAGATTTGAAATTCAGCAACAGTTCTTGGGGGTTTTTAAAATGCTACATGATAAGGCAACAATTATTCTGAGAGATGGAATAACACAACAGAAGAAAGAAACAATTCAGGAGTGCTTTACCCAATTGGCAAGGGATACACAACTGAGACACGCATGGATGAGAGCACTGAGGATTGAAGAAGGCTGTAAGTTATGTTATCAAGCTGCAGCAGTGATAATCTTGAAGAGTGTAGTTTTCTACTTTTTAAAGTCAAAACAAAAAACTATATGTCGCACAATGTATGTGGCACCAGATAAGAAGAGTATCGCACTCCGACAATCATTGCAATCTGGGAAGAAGGTTAACAAAAAAGCTGCAGGGCAGAAGAGGAAAATGTCAGATGATAAGGACATTTTGATAGCAAAGATGAGAAATAACTGGCATGATCCAAAGAATCTCAGAGATGCACTAGTAGAATTGGGGCAAATGGAAAACATTGAGGAAGTTGTTGCTCAGCTAAGTGGCAAAGAAATTACAAGGCTTTTAAAATCAATGGGGAAGCCAAGCTACAGTGGCAAGGGAAAAGCAGTCTTGATTCCAAAATTTGTTGCTGTGATCAAGTCAGGAATTATGACCATCATACATCCTGAAGAGGTGACTCTCTTAGCTAATGATTTGTTTCATGAGCTTAAAGGGCAAGTCCATCATTGCTATTTTTGATAATAAAATGTAATATCATACTTTTAGGAATGGTTTATCATATTTTCACACAAATTTTCATCTGCTCCTTATGGAATTACTTATTCAATTACAGTATGCAATTTGTGTGTAGTGACATCATAAGGCCCAAAGATCTGGGAGCAACTTTACTTGTGATGACATCACTACACACAATTTGAATGCATAATTTTTTGGAAGGTGGAAAAATTATGATACACTATTCATGATAGAGTAATACTGTATTACATTCTATCAGCCCCGGACTTGTCCTTTAAGGTCTTGTAATAGTGCAGTAACCTCAAGGCCACACTTAGGTTCAAGGTGTATTGAATTATGGGGAGTCTAAGACAGTTTTCAGAGGGGGGCTGAAAGAGCCCCCTCCCCCTCAGAAATGGTAGCTTCAAAAAACTCCATACGGATTAGGGATAAGCTTGGGTGGTAATCCCTTACAGAAATGTGGTCCAGTGCCCCCTTCCTTTGCCCCCTTCCTTGGGGCTGGGACTCAAAAAAGTTTTGATACATTTTTCAACTTTGCCCCCAGAATGCTGGAATTTACCAGCTGTCCACCACCAAATTCTTTAACATTTAACAAAAAGTAGCACAAAATTTGTTTGAACGAGGCAGTTTGTAGTCAGGAATATTTAGAAAATACGAGTTTGTACTGTATTTAGTATTTCATGTATTTAGAAGTATTTCACGAAACATCGGCACAGGACAATCATACAGTATGTTGTTGATTTGTTGATGATAATTAAAATCAGATTGCTTTAATTTGCAGACTTTTAACTGGATATATTTTGTACCTTGTGCATTTGGATATATTTTAATATGCATATCACCTGATATAAGTGTTTATCATAATGCAACCAGAGAGAAAGAGAAAACAACAAGCTTTCCTTTTCCTTGCTTTGTAGCAATTTTTCATCTCATCTCATCTCATCAATATTCATCTCATCTTATCAATGTTACAGTATATCACACTAATTGCTTTATATACGTTCCCTTACACCATTGTTTTAGTCTCACAAGAAGCACATTACAGTTGCTACACATACAGCATTGTAGCGTGACAGAAGTACAACTCACAAACTACAACTGACGGTTAAAATCACCTTGAACTGAAAAACAGCATACACAACATACCAAATAATTATGTCATGTATTGACTCTGATGCCTCTTACTATGCTTGTTTTCTGTGCATTTTGAAGCAATGGATTTGATAATTATTATTGCTTACCTTTCAGTTAAACATGGAGAACAAGCAATAAGCTCCAGACTGGTAAATGAAAGATATAGTACGCCATCAAGATACACAAGAGGACTGTGCTTTAAATTAGTAGTTTTGTAAAGGTATCTCAAAAAATTGTTCAAGTATCAAATGTTGACAAATATTGTATTGATACAATGAGTGGGCTCAATGGTAAGTTATCCCTTTCCTAAGATGTTCATTCCAGACACCAGAATCTCACAAATGTGCTGAATGTTCACAGACTTGCAAGCTTTTGAGGTTCAAGTTTGTATAGAACGGGGCTATTGTTTGTTTGTCTGTTTTTCTTTATTTCAAGCTAAACCAAACACAGTAGTCTTTGGAATACTTTCAATACCCTAACTTTCTCAAACATTGATTCAAGCTTGCTTTAGAGAATTCTGTCCAGTAAAGTTTTGAAATGACCAAGATTCACCCCATAATCAAGTTTCCATGTGATGTGTGATCAAAATGATCTAAACATATCTCATTCAAACTGACTAGATTCAATTGCCAACATTGTACAGACTCTGAAGTATCACTGAATTGTTTCGAGCTGCTTTCTTCCAAGAGGAAGATGGCATTGACTATAAAAATTGAAAGCAGATTTGACTCTTTACTTGGAGGTATGCTCATGAAACTGAAATGGATCATTGAGATTAGATGCTGTTGATGGATAATCATTAATTGGAAAGCCTGGTTTAGCCAGAGTCAAGAGGATTGGAGCAAAGACCTAGACTAGTTTCTCATAAAATGATAAAACGGTTCAATGCTTGATTTATTCTTGATTCCCGATTCCATGATTTCCAATCTTCCATTCCTAGATTCCCTTTTCCACCTTTTCAGGACACCCACTTTTCGATTTTTGATATTCACTTTTCAAACTGCTTGTTGTTTATTTAACAGGCACAAAGCCAATAACAACCTTATTGTAAGCGTGTTGCACGTTATAGACTTTGATATTAACATTTAAAAATTAATGGTACCTTGAGCAGAGTTCTTTTAAATACAATGTTTTGAGCTGAGCACTCAATCACTATTGTTATTGCTTGTTTACGTCATTGCATTGATGCAAACATGGAAAAAGCGGACTTTCTCATTTCAAGCTCCTTCAAGCCAAAATCACGCTCCTTTCAAGCTTGTGCAAGTTTGTTGCAAGCTGAACTTTTTCTAAAGGGAAGCTGGTGTCTGAAATGAATTCAAGATTTTAGGGACAGGGTCATCTTATCGCAGATCTGGTTTATTTTGCCATCATCTTTCAATATCTATTCAAATGTTGAATAATCTTTTTTGAGACACCCTATAATAGCCGTTTAAAGAAATTGAGATTACCTACAGTGGCAAATGAACTTGGCACCCAATATCCAATACTTGAGATTTCTGCTTTCTCTCCTGACAAATATATGCTTTTGTAGGAAAGTTAGGCCTCTACTGGTCCTTAATCAACAAGGAAGCATTACAGAATGTCTGTACTTGAGATGATATCACCGAAAAACCAGTGGAAAATACTGTACAACACTCACAGTAAAGATTTTGTCCGAAAGTTTAATAGACCTTTTAATTTCTTAAAAAAGAGGTTTGGATCAAGCGACCAAATCTGGTAAATTTGCAAAAGAAAACAAAAAGCATGATCCACATACTCGGTATAATGATCCTAGCTACAGCAAGAAGTTGCTTCGGATTTCAGGATGCTTTGCAGGGATTTGAACAACGATGATGTTACTCAAAGTAAGCAAGGGATGATTTACTGTAGTTGATACACGGAAATTCTATTTGGCTTCTGGCCTTGTTTCTTGTTGTTTTCATTCATTGTTTGCTGATTTTGTAATGTAACAGTTGCAGCTGAAAAATGTGAGCATACAAGGGTTTCATTTGCCATTTGGCAAGTTGAAGTTTACTGTTTTTAACTGTTGTTATTCAATTGAAAGAGAAGTCAGCTAACAATCTTTGAAAATAGCAAGAAACAATGCAAAAACCGTAAATACTTGCCGCTGTGCAAACTGAACCATTACTTAATCATTTATGCTCTCTGAAATCTGAAGCAACTTTTCGCCACTGCCAGCACTGCTACACCAAGAACAGCGGTAATGCTTTCGCGCTCCTTTGCAAATCTACCAGATTTGGACCTCTTTTTAAGAAGTAAAAAGGTTTATTGTCCAAAATCTGTTCATGTCCGGAAGTTTTTTGTCCAAAAGTTTTAGATTCATTGAAAATAGAAAATCACAAAGAAACGCAACATAAAATGCTAATTAAATGTCTTGCCAGTAGTGCTGAAGTTTCTTGAATTTTGTTGTCTAAAATTTTGGTTCCTTTGAAGCATTTCTTGAAAATAGCTTACATGTAGCAGTACCTTATGCTGTACTTTCGTTTACAGTTGGTTTTACCTGTTTTCAAATCTAACAAAAAGTTTGTTCAGATGTTCTTGTAGATGTGATGATAATCATCCAGATACTATGAGCTGATATTTAGTATAACAGAATCATGATAGTTTTAGCATATATTTTGGTATCATGCTTGTTGTCTGAAACTCTTTTGTCCAAAATTCCCCTAAAAGCATCCAAAAGTCTTTTGTCTGAAGCTGTTTTTCCAAAACTTTTCCATTCGAAATATTTTGATTTCACTGTAAGGTGAGTTATACATCATGAAAGACTTGAATGTACAGTATGGAGATAACCAAAATTCTAATCAACAAATAACATCCATTCAGTGTCCTGCTTTACAGAATCTTTTGCTGCTCGTTTTGGAAGTTTATGAACAGCAAGAGAATCTATACTACTTGAACATACATCATAACTAGTTTGGATGCCTTTCAACAAATGTGACGATCTGTATGACAAAATACCATTAAGGTTATACCCATAACTAAAAGCAGTCATGTTTGAATTTCCTCCACACATCTGACGCTGCACTGAGAAGAAGGATTCAACACAATCTTGACTAATTCGCTTTGGAATTATGTAAAAATCTCCATGCCTCTCCTTAAATGCCTTGCTGCCAATGTATTTTGTCAACTCAGTGAAGCCATAAATTGCTGCCTACAAATGAAGAAAATGAAATGAAGAAAATGAAGAATTGTGTACCTTTGAGCCCCCTAGCTCCCAGATCCAAAAATTAGACAACACTCTTGATATTTTATTCCTTGGGCCTTAGGGCAGATTTCCACTGAGCTGAATTTTTCAGCATATCAGAATTTGAAGAATTTTTGAAAATTCTTATATTCATTGAGAATTCTTTGTAGCATTTGCTTAATCCATATGCTTTATATTCCATATTTAATGGCTGATATTCGGTTTCTGTAAGTAGGAAACAACATGATTTACAGTACAGTATACTTTATCAATGTAACACTGCACCAAACAGCATTCAACAATATTTAACGAGGATAAAGCAAATACTACTATGATGATAGTTCCATTTGATTCCTAAAATCTGTTTACAACTTCTGAAATCCAACAAATGCATCAGTATCTCTTAATAAAATACTAACTTGTAAATCAAACATTGTTTCTCTTGTTATGAAACTAGCTGCTTGAGTTTTGCTATCAGCTGTCTCTAAACTAATTTTCCAAGAACTGAAATATTCTATTGCTCCTTGCAACGTGCATAGCCTTCCATCTTCAGGTGAGGATAATGGCTGCTTGCTGTTGAACACTTTGAACAATTCACTGCAGATATTTATGTACCTCTGAGTTTCATGAGTATTGTCATGATCATACACAGCCATGTCATCTGCAACCTCTTTTGACAAGGTTTCAACAGCCAGCTTGACCCTCATCTTACTCAAGCTATCCAGGTGCACATGAGCACTCGAGATCTTACAGTACCGTGCCCTTCTCTTCTTCTCTCTCTCATAAACAGATTCAATGTGCTTCCAAATTATATATGAACCATCTCGTTTCAACAGCCTAGCAAATTTCTCCCCAACACCACTTGAATACAAATTGTTCCTCAACTTCTTGATAAGATGAGGTGGATCTGACATGAAAAATAACGGGCACTGACTGAAAAAATTATACCCTTCACTCTGAGCATCCCCATTTCTGGTATTCATTTTGACAAAAGCTCTATTTGATGCTGCACCATCACAACAAACAAGCAGGATCTGAAAATTTAGGCTATGCAAAACAGAGACACCTTCCCAAAATATATTGTTCAGCTGAGAAGACTTAACACCATTTGTTAGGAAGTAAGCACAAGGATATTCAAAATTGGCAAACAAGCTCTTAAAGAAAAACTGAAGAACATGAGTGGCCAATCCAGCATCACTATTGATTGTGGGGTCATTACTTTCTCTCACCAAATCCTTCATATCAGCCTCATCAGATCCAAGATCTGTGAAACCAACTAACTCCCATGTTGACTGATCAAACACTAACCCTTCCTTCACCTTCACTTCATCAAAGAAAAGGCCTCCCCACCTGCCTCTATCATCTAAATTCCTCTCGCACAACCTCTTTCTCATCTCATTTAAAACTTCACCATTCCACCCCCCTCCAGGCTTATTAAAATTCTTGTAGTCAGATAACGTTCTACCAGTAGGAAGTTTCAAAACCCCAGAGTCCTGCAAAGCATTGTATGAAGAGTGCGATTTATTATATAGACGAAGACACCATTTTATCACAAGTGGGTGCCAACGCATTTGGCGGGCTTCTGTGGTCAATGCCTTAGCTTGATCATTCAAAAGAATCTCTAAAAAGGCTGTGCTCGCATCTCCAGTGTGACAGATCAAATGATTTTCAAGCAGTCTCTTTTTTCCAAACGTTTTTCCACAGTCTTTCCACTCACAATGATAGATTCTTAAGCATGGAGCTTGATCATCCTGAGTTAGCACGTGTGACTTAGCATGCTCCAAAAGCTCTTCACATGAGCCAAAATTCTCGTTACAAAGAGCCCATTTACAGAGTGGTGATTTGTAAACTTTCTGCCTCTCTTCAAGTCCTTTTCTTAAGGTTTTGAACATAGTTGTAAGTTCATCATTTGTCTTTGGTCCAACGTTGGTCATCTTTATTTTAAAAGCCTCAAGTCGTCTTACTTTATCATGCATAATCTTCAATTTCCTACTTGTTTCCCTTGCAGCATTTAGAAGATCGTTGTGTTTTAGTTGGTCAAGCCTTGCAAATTTTGTTTCTGTAGACTTCAAATTGTTTTCATCAGTTTTTGTTGATCTTATGGTTCGTAAATATTGGGCCACTTTCCTGCATGAATTGCACGGAAATCCACCTTTTGATTCAAAATCTTGCAAATAGATAGAACATTTTGCAGACCGAATAATTCTTCTGTGAAAGTTTGAGGGAACAGTTTCAATTAATGCTGCTGGTTGTCCTTTGTATGTATTAAAAACAATATCATTATCACTGGATGTACAGACATCTTCAAACTTCACAAAATCAATTGCTGGGCATGGCTTCAACATTTGAAAGTTATTCAGTAAATGTTTTAGCTCTGAGAATGTATCAATCTTGCTTGGCAAGTTATACCAGCTCAAATCAATTTTACGTTGCTTTCCTTCATAAAAAATCTCCACTGACTTATCTTCCAACAGAATTATCTCACTTTGAGGATACCCATTTGTTGTTTTATGATGATAAAAATGAGAACGGCAACTGTCACCATCAAATGCATAGCTCCAATCTGGAAAGTGCTCTTTAAAATCAATATTTTGGAGTGTTTTAGAGTCAAGGTGACCACCAAGACCTAAACTTTCACAATGTTCTTCCAGTGCTTGCTTTAAACTTTTAGCTTTGTTTTGGTCAACTGCAGCAGCTTCATTTAGATATTCTTCAATTTCTTTCCCATGCTTCAGCAAAACATCATTGATGTGCTTACTAAATTCTGCCCAGCGCAAATGACCTTTGTTAGCTTTTCCTAGATTTGGAATAACGTTATGTTTTGACCTGTACAAATAGTTTTGTAGATCTTTGCTTTTGAGCTTAAATCCAAAAACAACAGCAACTAATGATGTCAAGGGTGCATATTTCTCTTCAGAGTATACTCTATATGGTTTCTCTGGAAACAACAAATTTAGACAGGCATAGATCAAAAGTTCTTCTGGCAAACATGGAAATCCTTTGCGAAACAAAACAGTCAAATTTGACTCTGAAGTGCTATCATTGATTTCATCCATATCATTTTGTAAGTTAGTGGACTCGTTACTACTGTGCACAAACTTCCTCTTAGCCACCACATGATTTGATATTTCATTCAATGCCCTCCTTTTTGCTGCTGATTTCCTAATGTTATGAATTGCCGTGCTTTCCGTATCCATTTTGCAAGCAGTCACACCAGAAACTTTTGATAAGGCAACGTTTTCTTTCCAAAATAAATAGATTTGCACATTTCTACCTTTCGCCAAAAATATTTGGCATGTAAACAAATGTTGCGCAATAACCGAAATCGCTCAGGAGAATGTGAGAACAGATAGCGCAGTTTTCCTTCGATTTATTGATTTGGAATGAGCCGAGAAGAGCTGAAGCATGGGAAAATGAAAATGAAGCCGAAGCCGCCGACCACCCTCCCAAAAAACCTTTATTTCGCTGGAGTCTCATAAAGTCTCATAAAATGCTTTGCACCAAACAAACGACAGTTGGTATCCTCAAACAAGGACAACCCTTTCTGAGTTGGGCTTGCATGGGCCTGAGTGAATTTACGAAAATGCGTGCTTTGCCAACAAAATGGCCTAAGCGACCGACACAGAAAATCCCTTCTCACAGTCTATCTGTCCCTTTAAGATGAAAGAAAGAAGCATAATAATTAAAAGTGATCATACAGAGTAAGCATCAAAGGGATGCACAAACAAAAAGTATTCACAAACCTTGTTAAACTGCGACCCAAAACTGCTCGTCTTGCCACCTCGCTCTTCTTGTTTCCACAGCAAAGTGCGCGGTGCCTGCGAACGAGGTCGCATATCAGCTCGCTCGCGCATTGCAATGCGCGTTTCCTCTCCCCTCTATATCTCCCTGGCCCAAATCATGCAAGAACAGAAGGGAGTTTCGATCGAATCACGGGGGTAACTACATGGCATTGCAACATCGAGGAGATATTTCGCTGCTTGCGTCAAGGAATCTCAAATACAGCAATAGTATGAAATGTTTGAAATGCTGCGGTTGTTTGAGACAATAAAAGAATGAATTGCAATGGATGGTTATAGCGTAATAACCTCCGTGTCTCAATGCAGAAAAGGAAGGTTTCATGAGGTCCCGGGTGTCTACTTGTTTTGACTTTAACGGGGATATGCACTCCAGTCCAAGAAATGATCTTTTCACCCGGCTTTTAGAAATTTTGCGTCCAAGTAATAGGCCGAAAATATCTGCAGAAATTATACACGTTTTTTTATAAGAAATTAAGAATTTGGACTAGTACTGAAAATTTCTTAAAGTTACCTGATTTTGAGAACTCAGAGTTTCTTACGAGTCTCTTAAAGGTTTCAGAACAATCTTCATGTTCACTACCTGTACCCTCCTGATCTGAACATTTCAAAACAATGTTTATTGAAGCTTGAAGCGGGCTTGAAGCCTTTCCAAAGCCTTTACATCACTCAAGTGCCTGTTGAGTAACATGATACAGGAAACGAGTGAAAAAAGAATTAAACTATGTCAAGGGTTTCCTTTATGAAAACAAATAGTTTTTTAAGGTATATTTTCCCAGTACTGGTGTTTCTGAATTTTTTGGCGATCTGAGAGTTTAGTTTCTTATAAGCAGTTTCTTACATAACAAATACGTGTACTCCAAAACGCAAAAGTTACACGGGAAATGACGAAATAACAACTCGCTCTAACAAAATACCCCTTCTTACAACCGGCTGTAGATCAATTGTCTTCTTTTGATGCCCGGCTTTAGAAAAGACGATACCCGGGCAGGAATACACATCCCGTCAGAGAATTTCAGTCGCTCCAAAAAGCCTTACAGCCATGCGACAGATTTTTAAGAGGTTAAGGGGTCGAGGCCACCGATCATTTTCAATAATTAGCCCGACAACAACGCGTATTTTACCAACAAAATTCGAAGTTTTTTTGTCAAATTATTTTCTTTAGATTCACCCTTCTACCAAATTTGGGCCATCCCCTTGGACAAAAATATTGCCAAAAAGTATAGCCCTTCCTAACACAAGTTGTCAAAAAATATGGGTTAAAATCCCAGCTTACCTGGACAAACAATTTGGGATTGGTCCATCATCTTTGTCAAGGCAAATATATGAATACTCGAATGTTTAGATTTTACCATTTTCAAACATTTCATGGGTCAGACATTTTTCGTGTCTGAAAGTGTTCTGTTAAAGATGTCCGAAATTCCCTGAAAAAAACATCCGAAAAATAGTAGTCCAAAAACATTTTGTCCAAAATTCATTAGTACGAATTGTTTTGCTTTTTATGTAACTAAAACGATCATTTACTGCGGTTCATGTTGTTTCCCGGCCTTTTAATGACAATACTGTTGTTGTTGCTACGGCAAAACCTTCTCTCGCGTTTACCCCCATGTGTTTAAAACCTTGCTCAGTCGCTAGCTAAAAATGCCCGGGCAGTATTCCAAATATGGGCAAAAGAAAGTTACGCGGTGCTTGCCATGGGTCTCCTAAGAAA
>CAXHUP010000022.1:0-107500 GCA_964020215.1 Aurelia sp. 3 sensu Dawson et al. (2005) | reverse complement strand
CCCTAACCCTAACCCTAACCCTAACCCTAACCCTAACCCTAACCCTAACCCTAACCCTAACCCTAACCCTAACCCTAACCCTAACCCTAACCCTAACCCTAACCCTAACCCTAACCCTAACCCTAACCCTAACCCTAACCCTAACCCTAACCCTAACCCTAACCTAACCCTAACCCTAACCCTAACCCTAACCCTAACCCTAACCCTAACCCTAACCCTAACCCTAACCCTAACCCTAACCCTAACCCTAACCCTAACCCTAACCCTAACCTACCCTAACCCTAACCCTAACCCTAACCCTAACCCTAACCCTAACCCTAACCCTAACCCTAACCCTAACCCTAACCCTAACCCTAACCCTAACCCTAACCCTAACCCTAACCCTAACCCTAACCCTAACCCTAACCCACCCTAACCCTAACCCTAACCCTAACCCTAACCCTAACCCTAACCCTAACCCTAACCCTAACCCTAACCCTAACCCTAACCCTAACCCTAACCCTAACCCTAACCCTAACCCTAACCCTAACCCTAACCCTAACCCTAACCCTAACCCTAACCCTAACCCTAACCCTAACCCTAACCCTAACCCTAACCCTAACCCTAACCCTAACCCTAACCCTAACCCTAACCCTAACCCTAACCCTAACCCTAACCCTAACCCTAACCCTAACCCTAACCCTAACCCTAACCCTAACCCTAACCCTAACCCTAACCTAACCCTAACCCTAACCCTAACCCTAACCCTAACCCTAACCCTAACCCTAACCCTAACCCTAACCCTAACCCTAACCCTAACCCTAACCCTAACCCTAACCCTAACCCTAACCCTAACCCTAACCCTAACCCTAACCCTAACCCTAACCCTAACCCTAACCCTAACCCTAACCCTAACCCTAACCCTAACCCTAACCCTAACCCTAACCCTAACCCTAACCCTAACCCTAACCCTAACCCTAACCCTAACCCTAACCCTAACCCTAACCCTAACCCTAACCCTAACCCTAACCCTAACCCTAACCCTAACCCTAACCCTAACCCTAACCCTAACCCTAACCCTAACCCTAACCCTAACCCTAACCTAACCCTAACCCTAACCCTAACCCTAACCCTAACCCTAACCCTAACCCTAACCCTAACCCTAACCCTAACCCTAACCCTAACCCTAACCCTAACCCTAACCCTAACCCTAACCCTAACCCTAACCCTAACCCTAACCCTAACCCTAACCCTAACCCTAACCCTAACCCTAACCCTAACCCTAACCCTAACCCTAACCCTAACCCTAACCCTAACCCTAACCCTAACCCTAACCCTAACCCTAACCCTAACCCTAACCCTAACCCTAACCCTAACCCTAACCCTAACCCTAACCCTAACCCTAACCCTAACCCTAACCCTAACCCTAACCCTAACCCTAACCCTAACCCTAACCCTAACCCTAACCCTAACCCTAACCCTAACCCTAACCCTAACCCTAACCCTAACCCTAACCCTAACCCTAACCCTAACCCTAACCCTAACCCTAACCCTAACCCTAACCCTAACCCTAACCCTAACCCTAACCCTAACCCTAACCCTAACCCTAACCCTAACCCTAACCCTAACCCTAACCCTAACCCTAACCCTAACCCTAACCCTAACCCTAACCCTAACCCTAACCCTAACCCTAACCCTAACCCTAACCCTAACCCTAACCCTAACCCTAACCCTAACCCTAACCCTAACCCTAACCCTAACCCTAACCCTAACCCTAACCCTAACCCTAACCCTAACCCTAACCCTAACCCTAACCCTAACCCTAACCCTAACCCTAACCCTAACCCTAACCCTAACCCTAACCCTAACCCTAACCCTAACCCAAACATCTAACCCTAACCCAAACATCTAACCCTAACCCAAACATCTAACCCTAACCCAAACATCTAACCCTAACCCAAACATCTAACCCTAACCCAAACATCTAACCCTAACCCAAACATCTAACCCTAACCCAAACATCTAACCCTAACCCAAACATCTAACCCTAACCCAAACATCTAACCCTAACCCAAACATCTAACCCTAACCCAAACATCTAACCCTAACCCAAACATCTAACCCTAACCCAAACATCTAACCCTAACCCAAACATCTAACCCTAACCCAAACATCTAACCCTAACCCAAACATCTAACCCTAACCCAAACATCTAACCCTAACCCAAACATCTAACCCTAACCCAAACATCTAACCCTAACCCAAACATCTAACCCTAACCCAAACATCTAACCCTAACCCAAACATCTAACCCTAACCCAAACATCTAACCCTAACCCAAACATCTAACCCTAACCCAAACATCTAACCCTAACCCAAACATCTAACCCTAACCCAAACATCTAACCCTAACCCAAACATCTAACCCTAACCCAAACATCTAACCCTAACCCAAACATCTAACCCTAACCCAAACATCTAACCCTAACCCAAACATCTAACCCTAACCCAAACATCTAACCCTAACCCAAACATCTAACCCTAACCCAAACATCTAACCCTAACCCAAACATCTAACCCTAACCCAAACATCTAACCCTAACCCAAACATCTAACCCTAACCCAAACATCTAACCCTAACCCAAACATCTAACCCTAACCCAAACATCTAACCCTAACCCAAACATCTAACCCTAACCCAAACATCTAACCCTAACCCAAACATCTAACCCTAACCCAAACATCTAACCCTAACCCAAACATCTAACCCTAACCCAAACATCTAACCCTAACCCAAACATCTAACCCGCATCTGTGATCTCCTTTCCCTTCATTCCTCCTTCCTCCCGCCCCCCACCCTTCCTTCTCACCAACACTTCTATTCCAAATTGCAGTAAAGTGGTGTCATTATGGGTATTTCGTTTTCCATACCAGTTTAAGCATGCGCAAACAGCATTTTATTGATAGTGTTGTTAATTTTTATTCATTATTGCTAATTTTGAACTAATTTTTTCTACCTTTTATTATTGTAGTGTTTTAGTAAAAAGCAGATTTTTTTGGAAGTTTTAAATGCAAGAAAATATGTTTCCTTGTATTTGCTTTTTTATGCTGTTATTTAGAACATCTCCCATAGTCGATTCTAAATTCTATCATTCAAACTTTTTATCTCTGCCATTTTTTACCCTATTGGTTGTGGCAAATTTTTACTTTGTACTTCTGCTGTTTTTCACCCCCACACTTTGTGTCCGAATTTACGAGAGATGTAACATTACGAGCTACTTTTATTATTCTTTAGATAATTAGCTTTTGAAATATAACCATGACAGTTAACTAGTCACTTGTTACGTTGATAGGCAACCAAAAAACAAATAAAAATTTGCAATTTTTATCTTCTAAACTATCATTTAATTTTGTCTAAATCTGTTTAAAATTGTAGGAAGCATGTACGAAATTTTTAATACAAAGCTTTGAGATATTTTGGTTTTCTTTTTTTAGGACAGTTGTCTTTTGTTAAGTTTTTTTGCATGTACAGATTTTCTTAACAGTTATTTGTTAGTCTTGTCTTTTTATCCTGTATTTATATTGACTAAGAAGTAACCAAATAAATTTTACAATTGTTATTTAGAGCAATGACGCCCACAGCAAGAAATACCTAAATTTCCCCATAGTTTTTTAATGGAAATTTAGGGGAAATGGACAGTTTTCTCTGGGAAATTGAAGGGAAACGGAAATTTCCATTTCCCTCTTAGGAAACTGTTAGGAAAGTGTCCGTTTCCCTAAAATTTCCAACAAAAAAATCTGAGGAAATTTCACCATTTTTTGCAGTGGCCAAAAATGTCAATGATGTCATAGATATAAAATTTTGCTTCAAATTTTAAATATTTTTACATCAAATGAAACTACTCTTTAGATGGAGTTGAATTTGGCGGAGGTTTTAACAATTTTTTTTCTACGACTCTCTAAGTATGTTATTGCTGTGGTCACGTTCTCAAGGTTAGTAAAATAAAATGTCAAAAATTCAATTGCCAATTAAGTTTGATTAAATTTAATTTTATTGAATTAAACTAAAATTTGGTGGTTAAATTACAGGATGTTTTAGTGCAAAGTAGAAAAATGTTTAATAATATAACAGTTGCTTCTTCAACATAGGTTACATATCATAAAGAATATAAATCTGAAATAAAATCATTCTGTTATTTGTAATTTTCTTGTATTTAGAGTGTCAGAATCATGATTTGCTAGCACAAATGAAGATTAGCCTTAGGTCATATGTTGAGGGGTCAGGTCATATGTTGGGGGTCAGGTCATAGGTTTGGGGGTTAGGTCATATGTTGGGGGGTCAAATCACATGTTGGAGGTCAAATTTTATGCTGAGAGGGTCAAAACATATGTTGGGAGGTCAGATCATATTTTTGGGGGGTTAAATCATATGTTGGGGGGTCAAATCATATGTTCGGGGGTCAATTAACTTGTTAGGGGTCAAATCATATGTTGGAGGCTGAAATCATATGTTTGGGGGTCAAATCATATGTTGGGGGTGAAATCAAATTTTAGGGGGGACAAATCATATGTTGGGGTCAAATCATATCTTTGGGTCAAGGCATATGTTGGGGGACAGGTCATATTTTTTGGGGTCATGCCATATGTTTAGGGGTCAGGTAATATGTTGGGGGGTCAAGTCATATGTTTGGGGTAAGGTCATATGTTTTCAGGTCAGGTCATATGTTGGGGGGTCAGGTCATATATTGGGGGGTCAGGTCATGTATATTTGGGGTTCAGGTCATATGTTGGGGGGAGCAGGTCATATATTTGGATGTCAAAAAATATGTTTGGGGGTCAAATCATATGTTGGGGGGTCAATTCATATGTTTGGGGGTCAAATCATATGTAGGGGTTCAAATCATATATTGGGAGGTCAGATCATATGTTGGGGGGTTAAATCATATGTTGGGGTGTCAAATAATATGTTCGGAGGTCAAATCATATGTTGGGGGTGAAATCATATGTTAGGGGAGTCAAATCATATGTTGGGGTGTCAAATCATATATTGGGGGGTCAAGGCATATGTTGGGTGACAGGTCATATTTTTTGGGGGTCATGCCATATGTTTTGGGGTCAGGTAATATGTTGGGGGGTCAGGTCATATGTTTGGGGTCAGGTCATATGTTTCTGGGTCAGGTCATATGTTGGGGGGTCAAGTCATATATTGGGGGGTCAGTTCATGTATATTTGGGGTTCAGGTCATATGTTGGAGGAAGCAGGTCATATGTTTCCGGGTCAAATCATATGTTGGGGGGTCAATTCATATGTTTGGGGGTCACATCATATGTAGGGGTTCAAATAATATATTGGGAGGTCAGATCATATGTTGGGGGTTAAATCATATGTTGGGGTGTCAAATAATATGTTCGGAGGTCAAATCATATGTTGGGGGTGAAATCATATGTTAGGGGAGTCAAATCATATGTTGGGGTGTCAAATCATATATTGGGGGGTCGAGGCATATGTTGGGTGACAGGTCATATTTTTTGGGGGTCATGCCATATGTTTTGGGGTCAGGTAATATGTTGGGGGGTCAGGTCATATGTTTGGGGTCATGTCATATGTTTCTGGGTCAGGTCGTATGTTGGGGGGTCAAGTCATATATTGGGGGGTCAGTTCATGTATATTTGGGGTTCAGGTCATATGTTGGAGGAAGCAGGTCATATGTTTTCGGGTCAAAAAATATGTTGAAAGGTCAATTCCTATGTTTGGGGTCAAATCATATGTTGGGGTTCAAATCATATGTTGTGGGTGAAATCTCATGTTGGGGGTCAAATCATATATTGGAAGGTCAGATCATATGTTGGGGGGTCAAATCATATGTTGCATTAGACCACGTTCAATAGCACCTTTATTGTCAGTAGAATCCTGACAAATAAGGTGATAATGAAAAAATACAACGTTTTTATTGACTCCATCCAAATACACATCAAATAACGTCAATTGACATCAAGTTATTGTGATTTGAAGTAATAATGAGCATAAACAGTGTTTTGATTTGTTTGCATCAGACCACGTTCAATAGCACATTTATTGTCAGTAAAATCCCGACAAATGAGGTGATAATGAAATATAAAACGTTTTTATTGATTCCATCCAAATACACCTCAAATAACGTTATTCGACATCAAGTCATTGTGATTTGAAGTAATAATGAGCATAAACAGTGTTTTGATTAGATTGCATCACACCAAGCTCAAAAGCATTTTTATTGTCAGTAAAATCCCGACAAATGAGGTGATAATGAAAAATACAACGTTTTTATTGATTCAATCCAAATACACTTCAAATAACGTCAATTTACACCAAGTTATTGAGATTTGAAGTAAAAAAGAGCATAAACAGTGTTTTGATTTGTTTGCATCAGTCCAAGTTCAATAGCACCTTTATTGTCAGTAAAATCCGGACAAATGAGGTGATAATGAAAAAACATAACGTTTTTATTGATTAGATCCAAATACACTTCAAATAACGTCAATTGACATCACGTTATTGTGATTTGACGTAATAATGAGCCTAAACAGTGTTTTGATTTGTTTGCATTAAACCACGTTAAATAGCATCTTTATTGTTAGTAAAATCCCGACAAATGAGGTGATAATGAAAAATACAACGTTTTTATTGATTCAATCCAAATACACTTCAAATAACGTCAATTTACACCAAGTTATTGAGATTTGAAGTAAAAAAGAGCATAAACAGTGTTTTGATTTGTTTGCATCAGTCCAAGTTCAATAACACCTTTATTGTCAGTAAAATCCGGACAAATGAGGTGATAATGAAAAAACATAACGTTTTTATTGATTAGATCCAAATACACTTCAAATAACGTCAATTTACATCAAGTTATTAAGATTTGAAGTAATAATGAGCATAAACAGTGTTTTGATTTGTTTGCATCAGACCACGTTCAATAACACATTTCTTGTCAGTAAAATTCCGACAAACGAGGTGATAATGAAAATATACAACGCTTTTATTGATTCCATTCAAATACACTTCAAATAACGTCAATTTACATCAAGTTATTGAGATTTCAAGTAATAATGAGCATAAACAATGTTTTAATTTGTTTGAATTAGACCAAGTTCAATAGGACCTTTATTGTCAGTAAAATCCCGACAAACGAGGTGATAATGAAAAAAACCAACGTTTTTATTGATTCAATCCAAATTCACTTCAAATAACGTCAATTGACATCAACAAATTGTGATTTGAAGTAATAATGAGACTAAACAGTGTTTTGATTTGTTTGCATTCGACCAAGTTCAATAGCACATATATTGTAAGTAAAATCCCGACAAATGAGGTGATAATGAAAAAATACAACCTTTGTATTGATTCCATCCAAATACACTTCAAATAACGTCAATTTACATCAAGTTATTGAGATTTGAAGTAATAATGAGCATAAACAGTGTTTTAATTTGTTTGCATTAGACCAAGTTCAATAGGACCTTTATTGTCAGTAAAATCCCTACAAATAAGGTGATAATGAAAAAAACCAACGTTTTTATTGTTTAGTTCCAAATACACTTCAAATAACGTCAATTGACGTCAAGTTATTGTGATTTGAAGTAGTAATGAGCCTAAACAGTGTTTTGATTTGTTTGCATTCGACCAAGTTCAATAGCACATATATTGTAAGTAAAATCCCGACAAATGAGGTGATAATGAAAAAATACAACGTTTTTATTGATTCCATCCAAATACACTTCAAATAACGTCAATTTACATCAAGTTATTAAGATTTGAAGTAATAATGAGCATAAACAGTGTTTTGATTTGTTTGCATCAGACCACGTTCAATAACACATTTCTTGTCAGTAAAATTCCGACAAACGAGGTGATAATGAAAATATACAACGCTTTTATTGATTCCATTCAAATACACTTCAAATAACGTCAATTTACATCAAGTTATTGAGATTTCAAGTAATAATGAGCATAAACAATGTTTTAATTTGTTTGAATTAGACCAAGTTCAAAAGCACCTTTATCGTAAGTAAAATACCGACAAATGAGGTGATAATGAAAATATACAACGTTTTTATTGTTTAGTTCCAAATACACTTCAAATAACGTCAATTGACGTCAAGTTATTGTGATTTGAAGTAATAATGAGCCTAAACAGTGTTTTGATTTGTTTGCATTCGACCAAGTTCAATAGCACATATATTGTAAGTAAAATCTCGACAAATGAGGTGATAATGAAAAAATACAACGTTTTTATTGATTCCATCCAAATACACTTCAAATAACGTCAATTTACATCAAGTTATTGAGATTTGAAGTAATAATGAGCATAAACAGTGTTTTAATTTGTTTGCATTAGACCAAGTTCAATAGGACCTTTATTGTCAGTAAAATCCCGACAAATAAGGTGATAATGAAAAAATACAACGTTTTTATTGATTGAATCCAAATACACTTCAAATAACGTCAATTTACATCAAGTTATTGAGATTTGAAGTAAGAACCAGCATAAACAGTATTTAATTAGACAACGTTCAATAGCACCTTTATTGACAGTAAAATCCTGACAAATTAGGTGATAATGAAATATAAAACGTTTTTATTGATTCCATCCAAATACACCTCAAATAACGTTATTCGACATCAAGTCATTGTGATTTGAAGTAATAATGAGCATAAACAGTGTTTTGATTAGATTGCATCACACCAAGCTCAAAAGCATTTTTATTGTCAGTAAAATCCCGACAAATGAGGTGATAATGAAAAATACAACGTTTTTATTGATTCAATCCAAATACACTTCAAATAACGTCAATTTACACCAAGTTATTGAGATTTGAAGTAAAAAAGAGCATAAACAGTGTTTTGATTTGTTTGCATCAGTCCAAGTTCAATAGCACCTTTATTGTCAGTAAAATCCGGACAAATGAGGTGATAATGAAAAAACATAACGTTTTTATTGATTAGATCCAAATACACTTCAAATAACGTCAATTGACATCAAGTTATTGTGATTTGACGTAATAATGAGCCTAAACAGTGTTTTGATTTGTTTGCATTAAACCACGTTAAATAGCATCTTTATTGTTAGTAAAATCCCGACAAATGAGGTGATAATGAAAAATACAACGTTTTTATTGATTCAATCTAAATACACTTCAAATAACGTCAATTTACACCAAGTTATTGAGATTTGAAGTAAAAAAGAGCATAAACAGTGTTTTGATTTGTTTGCATCAGTCCAAGTTCAATAGCACCTTTATTGTCAGTAACATCCGGACAAATGAGGTGATAATGAAAAAACATAACGTTTTTATTGATTAGATCCAAATACACTTCAAATAACGTCAATTTACATCAAGTTATTAAGATTTGAAGTAATAATGAGCATAAACAGTGTTTTAATTTGTTTGCATTAGACCAAGTTCAATAGGACCTTTATTGTCAGTAAAATCCCGACAAATAAGGTGAAAATGAAAAAATACAACGTTTTATTGATTGAATCCAAATACACTTCAAATAACGTCAATTTACATCAAGTTATTGAGATTTGAAGTAAGAACCAGCATAAACAGTGTTTAATTAGACAACGTTCAATAGCACCTTTATTGACAGTAAAATCCTGACAAATTAGGTGATAATGAAAACATACAACGTTTTTATTGACTCCATCCAAATACACATCAAATAACGTCAATTGACATCAAGTTATTGTGATTTGAAGTAATAATGAGCATAAACAGTGTTTTGATTTGTTTGCATCAGACCACGTTCAATAGCACATTTATTGTCAGTAAAATCCCGACAAATGAGGTGATAATGAAATATAAAACGTTTTTATTGATTCCATCCAAATACACCTCAAATAACGTTATTCGACATCAAGGCATTGTGATTTGAAGTAATAATGAGCATAAACAGTGTTTTGATTAGATTGCATCAGACCAAGCTCAAAAGCATTTTTATTGTCAGTAAAATCCCGACAAATGAGGTGATAATGAAAAATACAACGTTTTTATTGATTCAATCCAAATACACTTAAAATAACGTCAATTTACACCAAGTTATTGAGATTTGAAGTAAAAAAGAGCATAAACAGTGTTTTGATTTGTTTGCATCAGTCCAAGTTCAATAGCACCTTTATTGTCAGTAAAATCCGGACAAATGAGGTGATAATGAAAAAACATAACGTTTTTATTGATTCCATCCAAATACACTTCAAATAACGTCAATTGACATCAAGTTATTGTGATTTGACGTAATAATGAGCCTAAACAGTGTTTTGATTTGTTTGCATTAAACCACGTTAAATAGCATCTTTATTGTTAGTAAAATCCCGACAAATGAGGTGATAATGAAAAATACAACGTTTTTATTGATTCAATCCAAATACACTTCAAATAACGTCAATTTACACCAAGTTATTGAGATTTGAAGTAAAAAAGAGCATAAACAGTGTTTTGATTTGTTTGCATCAGTCCAAGTTCAATAGCACCTTTATTGTCAGTAAAATCCGGACAAATGAGGTGATAATGAAAAAACATAACGTTTTTATTGATTAGATCCAAATACACTTCAAATAACGTCAATTTACATCAAGTTATTAAGATTTGAAGTAATAATGATCATAAACAGTGTTTTGATTTGTTTGCATCAGACCACGTTCAATAACACATTTCTTGTCAGTAAAATTCCGACAAACGAGGTGATAATGAAAATATACAACGCTTTTATTGATTCCATTCAAATACACTTCAAATAACGTCAATTTACATCAGGTTATTGAGATTTCAAGTAATAATGAGCATAAACAATGTTTTAATTTGTTTGAATTAGACCAAGTTCAATAGGACCTTTATTGTCAGTAAAATCCCGACAAACGAGGTGATAATGAAAAAAACCAACGTTTTTATTGATTCAATCCAAATTCACTTCAAATAACGTCAATTGACATCAACAAATTGTGATTTGAAGTAATAATGAGACTAAACAGTGTTTTGATTTGTTTGCATTCGACCAAGTTCAATAGCACATATATTGTAAGTAAAATCCCGACAAATGAGGTGATAATGAAAAAATACAACCTTTGTATTGATTCCATCCAAATACACTTCAAATAACGTCAATTTACATCAAGTTATTGAGATTTGAAGTAATAATGAGCATAAACAGTGTTTTAATTTGTTTGCATTAGACCAAGTTCAATAGGACCTTTATTGTCAGTAAAATCCCGACAAATAAGGTGATAATGAAAAAAACCAACGTTTTTATTGTTTAGTTCCAAATACACTTCAAATAACGTCAATTGACGTCAAGTTATTGTGATTTGAAGTAATAATGAGCCTAAACAGTGTTTTGATTTGTTTGCATTCGACCAAGTTCAATAGCACATATATTGTAAGTAAAATCCCGACAAATGAGGTGATAATGAAAAAATACAACGTTTTTATTGATTCCATCCAAATTCACTTCAAATAACATCAATTGACATCAAGTTATTGTGATTTGAAGTAATAATGAGCATAAACAGTGTTTTAATTTGTTTGCATTAGACCAAGTTCAATAGGACCTTTATTGTCAGTAAAATCCCGACAAATAAGGTGATAATGAAAAAATACAACGTTTTTATTGATTGAATCCAAATACACTTCAAATAACGTCAATTTACATCAAGTTATTGAGATTTGAAGTAAGAACCAGCATAAACAGTGTTTAATTAGACAACGTTCAATAGCACCTTTATTGACAGTAAAATCCTGACAAATTAGGTGATAATGAAAACATACAACGTTTTTATTGACTCCATCCAAATACACATCAAATAACGTCAATTGACATCAAGTTATTGTGATTTGAAGTAATAATGAGCATAAACAGTGTTTTGATTTGTTTGCATCAGACCACGTTCAATAGCACATCTATTGTCAGTAAAATCCCGACAAATGAGGTGATAATGAAATATAAAACGTTTTTATTGATTCCATCCAAATACACCTCAAATAACGTTATTCGACATCAAGTCATTGTGATTTGAAGTAGTAATGAGCATAAACAGTGTTTTGATTAGATTGCATCAGACCAAGCTCAAAAGCATTTTTATTGTCAGTAAAATCCCGACAAATGAGGTGATAATGAAAAAATGCAACGTTTTTATTGTTTTCATCCAAATACACTTCAAATAACGTCAATTTACATCAAGTTATTGAGATTTCAAGTAATAATGAGCATAAACAATGTTTTAATTTGTTTGAATTAGACCAAGTTCAAAAGCACCTTTATCGTAAGTAAAATACCGACAAATGAGGTGATAATGAAAATATACAACGTTTTTATTGTTTAGTTCCAAATACACTTCAAATAACGTCAATTGACGTCAAGTTATTGTGATTTGAAGTAATAATGAGCCTAAACAGTGTTTTGATTTGTTTGCATTCGACCAAGTTCAATAGCACATATATTGTAAGTAAAATCTCGACAAATGAGGTGATAATGAAAAAATACAACGTTTTTATTGATTCCATCCAAATACACTTCAAATAACGTCAATTTACATCAAGTTATTGAGATTTGAAGTAATAATGAGCATAAACAGTGTTTTAATTTGTTTGCATTAGACCAAGTTCAATAGGACCTTTATTGTCAGCAAAATCCCGACAAATAAGGTGATAATGAAAAAATACAACGTTTTTATTGATTGAATCCAAATACACTTCAAATAACGTCAATTTACATCAAGTTATTGAGATTTGAAGTAAGAACCAGCATAAACAGTGTTTAATTAGACAACGTTCAATAGCACCTTTATTGACAGTAAAATCCTGACAAATTAGGTGATAATGAAAACATACAACGTTTTTATTGACTCCATCCAAATACACATCAAATAACGTCAATTGACATCAAGTCATTGTGATTTGAAGTAATAATGAGCATAAACAGTGTTTTGATTAGATTGCATCAGACCACGTTCAATAGCACATTTATTGTCAGTAAAATCCCGACAAATGAGGTGATAATGAAATATAAAACGTTTTTTTTGATTAGATCCAAATACACTTCAAATAACGTCAATTGACATCAAGTTATTGTGATTTGACGTAATAATGAGCCTAAACAGTGTTTTGATTTGTTTGCATTAAACCACGTTAAATAGCATCTTTATTGTTAGTAAAATCCCGACAAATGAGGTGATAATGAAAAATACAACGTTTTTATTGATTCAATCCAAATACACTTCAAATAACGTCAATTTACACCAAGTTATTGAGATTTGAAGTGAAAAAGAGCATAAACAGTGTTTTGATTTGTTTGCATCAGTCCAAGTTCAATAGCACCTTTATTGTCAGTAAAATCCTGACAAATGAGGTGATAATGAAAAAACATAACGTTTTTATTGATTAGATCCAAATACACTTCAAATAACGTCAATTTACATCAAGTTATTAAGATTTGAAGTAATAATGATCATAAACAGTGTTTTGATTTGTTTGCATCAGACCACGTTCAATAACACATTTCTTGTCAGTAAAATTCCGACAAACGAGGTGATAATGAAAATATACAACGCTTTTATTGATTCCATTCAAATACACTTCAAATAACGTCAATTTACATCAAGTTATTGAGATTTCAAGTAATAATGAGCATAAACAATGTTTTGATTTGTTTGAATTAGACCAAGTTCAATAGGACCTTTATTGTCAGTAAAATCCCGACAAATAAGGTGATAATGAAAAAAACCAACGTTTTTATTGTTTAGTTCCAAATACACTTCAAATAACGTCAATTGACGTCAAGTTATTGTGATTTGAAGTAATAATGAGCCTAAACAGTGTTTTGATTTGTTTGCATTCGACCAAGTTCAATAGCACATATATTGTAAGTAAAATCCCGACAAATGAGGTGATAATGAAAAAATACAACGTTTTTATTGATTCTATCCAAATTCACTTCAAATAACATCAATTGACATCAAGTTATTGTGATTTGAAGTAATAATGAGCCTATACAGTGTTTTGATTTGTTTGCATTAGACCAAGTTCAATAGCACCTTTTTTGTATATAAAATCACGACAAATGAGGTGATAATGAAAATAAACAACGTTTTTATTGATTAGATCCAAATAAACTTCAAATAACATCAATTGACATCAAGTCATTGTGATTTGAAGTAATAATGAGCATAAACAGTGTTTTGATTTGTTTGAATCAGACCACGTTCAATAACATCTTTACTGTCAGTAAAATCCCGACAAACGAGGTGATAATGAAAATGTACAACGCTTTTATTGATTCCATCCAAATACACTTCAAATAACGTCAATTTACATCAAGTTATTAAGATTTGAAGTAATAATGAGCATAAACAGTGTTTTGATTTGTTTGCATCAGACCACGTTCAATAACACATTTCTTGTCAGTAAAATTCCGACAAACGAGGTGATAATGAAAATATACAACGCTTTTATTGATTCCATTCAAATACACTTCAAATAACGTCAATTTACATCAAGTTATTGAGATTTCAAGTAATAATGAGCATAAACAATGTTTTAATTTGTTTGAATTAGACCAAGTTCAATAGGACCTTTATTGTCAGTAAAATCCCGACAAACGAGGTGATAATGAAAAAAACCAACGTTTTTATTGATTCAATCCAAATTCACTTCAAATAACGTCAATTGACATCAACTAATTGTGATTTGAAGTAATAATGAGACTAAACAGTGTTTTGATTTGTTTGCATTAGACCAAGTTCAAAAGCACCTTTATCGTAAGTAAAATACCGACAAATGAGGTGATAATGAAAATATACAACGTTTTTATTGTTTAGTTCCAAATACACTTCAAATAACGTCAATTGACGTCAAGTTATTGTGATTTGAAGTAATAATGAGCCTAAACAGTGTTTTGATTTGTTTGCATTCGACCAAGTTCAATAGCACATATATTGTAAGTAAAATCTCGACAAATGAGGTGATAATGAAAAAATACAACGTTTTTATTGATTCCATCCAAATACACTTCAAATAACGTCAATTTACATCAAGTTATTGAGATTTGAAGTAATAATGAGCATAAACAGTGTTTTAATTTGTTTGCATTAGACCAAGTTCAATAGGACCTTTATTGTCAGTAAAATCCCTACAAATAAGGTGAAAATGAAAAAATACAACGTTTTTATTGATTGAATCCAAATACACTTCAAATAACGTCAATTTACATCAAGTTATTGAGATTTGAAGTAAGAACCAGCATAAACAGTGTTTAATTAGACAACGTTCAATAGCACCTTTATTGACAGTAAAATCCCGACAAATTAGGTGATAATGAAAAAATACAACGTTTTTATTGACTCCATCCAAATACACATCAAATAACGTCAATTGACATCAAGTTATTGTGATTTGAAGTAATAATGAGCATAAACAGTGTTTTGATTTGTTTGCATCAGACCACGTTTAATAGCACATTTATTGTCAGTAAAATCCCGACAAATGAGGTGATAATGAAATATAAAACGTTTTTATTGATTCCATCCAAATACACCTCAAATAACGTTATTCGACATCAAGTCATTGTGATTTGAAGTAATAATGAGCATAAACAGTGTTTTGATTAGATTGCATCAGACCAAGCTCAAAAGCATTTTTATTGTCAGTAAAATCCCGACAAATGAGGTGATAATGAAAAATACAACGTTTTTATTGATTCAATCCAAATACACTTCAAATAACGTCAATTTACACCAAGTTATTGAGATTTGAAGTAAAAAAGAGCATAAACAGTGTTTTGATTTGTTTGCATCAGTCCAAGTTCAATAGCACCTTTATTGTCAGTAAAATCCCGACAAATGAGGTGATAATGAAAAAACATAACGTTTTTATTGATTAGATCCAAATACACTTCAAATAACGTCAATTGACATCAAGTTATTGTGATTTGACGTAATAATGAGCCTAAACAGTGTTTTGATTTGTTTGCATTAAACCACGTTAAATAGCATCTTTATTGTTAGTAAAATCCCGACAAATGAGGTGATAATGAAAAATACAACGTTTTTATTGATTCAATCAAAATACACTTCAAATAACGTCAATTTACACCAAGTTATTGAGATTTGAAGTAAAAAAGAGCATAAACAGTGTTTTGATTTGTTTGCATCAGTCAAAGTTCAATAGCACCTTTATTGTCAGTAAAATCCGGACAAATGAGGTGATAATGAAAAAACATAACGTTTTTATTGATTAGATCCAAATACACTTCAAATAACGTCAATTTACATCAAGTTATTAAGATTTGAAGTAATAATGAGCATAAACAGTGTTTTGATTTGTTTGCATCAGACCACGTTCAATAACACATTTCTTGTCAGTAAAATTCCGACAAACGAGGTGATAATGAAAAAATACAACGTTTTTATTGATTCAATCCAAATTCACTTCAAATAACATCAATTGACATCAAGTTATTGTGATTTGAAGTAATAATGAGCATAAACAGTGTTTTGATTTGTTTGCATTAGACCAAGTTCAATAGCACCTTTATTGTATATAAAATCACGACAAATGAGGTGATAATGAAAATAAACAACGTTTTTATTGATTAGATCCAAATAAACTTCAAATAACGTCAATTGACATCAAGTCATTGTGATTTGAAGTAATAATGAGTATAAACAGTGTTTTGATTTGTTTGCATCAGACCACGTTCAATAGCACCTTAAATGTCAGTAAAATCCCGACAAACGAGGTGATAATGAAAAAAAAACGTTTTTATTGATTCCATCCAAATACATTTCAAATAACGTCAATTGACATCACGTTATTGAGATTTTAAGTAATAATGAGCCTAAACATTTTTGTGATTTGTTTGTATTAGACAAAGTTCAATAGCACCTTTATTGTAAGTAAAATCCCGACAAATGAGGTGATAATGAAAAAATACAACGTTTTTATTGATTAGATCCAAATACACTTCAAATAACGTCATTTTGACATCAGGTTATTGTGATTTGAAGTAATAATGAGCCTATACAGTGTTTTGATTTGTTTGCATTAGACTAAGTTCAATAGCACCTTTATTGTATGTAAAATCACGACAAATGAGGTGATAATGAAAATAAACAAAGTTTTTATTGATTAGATCCAAATAAACTCCAAATAACGTCAATTGACATCAAGTCATTGTGATTTGAAGTAATAATGAGCATAAACAGTGTTTTGATTTGTTTGAATCAGACCACGTTCAATAACATCTTTACTGTCAGTAAAATCCCGACAAACGAGGTGATAATGAAAATGTACAACGCTTTTATTGATTCCATCCAAATACACTTCAAATAACGTCAATTTACATCAAGTTATTAAGATTTGAAGTAATAATGAGCATAAACAGTGTTTTGATTTGTTTGCATCAGACCACGTTCAATAACACATTTCTTGTCAGTAAAATTCCGACAAACGAGGTGATAATGAAAATATACAACGCTTTTATTGATTCCATTCAAATACACTTCAAATAACGTCAATTTACATCAAGTTATTGAGATTTCAAGTAATAATGAGCATAAACAATGTTTTAATTTGTTTGAATTAGACCAAGTTCAATAGGACCTTTATTGTCAGTAAAATCCCGACAAACGAGGTGATAATGAAAAAAACCAACGTTTTTATTGATTCAATCCAAATTCACTTCAAATAACGTCAATTGACATCAACAAATTGTGATTTGAAGTAATAATGAGACTAAACAGTGTTTTGATTTGTTTGCATTCGACCAAGTTCAATAGCACATATATTGTAAGTAAAATCCCGACAAATGAGGTGATAATGAAAAAATACAACCTTTGTATTGATTCCATCCAAATACACTTCAAATAACGTCAATTTACATCAAGTTATTGAGATTTGAAGTAATAATGAGCATAAACAGTGTTTTAATTTGTTTGCATTATACCAAGTTCAATAGGACCTTTATTGTCAGTAAAATCCCGACAAATAAGGTGATAATGAAAAAAACCAACGTTTTTATTGTTTAGTTCCAAATACACTTCAAATAACGTCAATTGACGTCAAGTTATTGTGATTTGAAGTAATAATGAGCCTAAACAGTGTTTTGATTTGTTTGCATTCGACCAAGTTCAATAGCACATATATTGTAAGTAAAATCCCGACAAATGAGGTGATAATGAAAAAATACAACGTTTTTATTGATTCCATCCAAATTCACTTCAAATAACATCAATTGACATCAAGTTATTGTGATTTGAAGTAATAATGAGCCTATACAGTGTTTTGATTTGTTTGCATTAGACCAAGTTCAATAGCACCTTTATTGTATATAAAATCACGACAAATGAGGTGATAATGAAAATAAACAACGTTTTTATTGATTAGATCCAAATAAACTTCAAATAACATCAATTGACATCAAGTCATTGTGATTTGAAGTAATAATGAGCATAAACAGTGTTTTGATTTGCTTGAATCAGACCACGTTCAATAACATCTTTACTGTCAGTAAAATCCCGACAAACGAGGTGATAATGAAAATGTACAACGCTTTTATTGATTCCATTCAAATACACTTCAAATAACGTCAATTTACATCAAGTTATTAAGATTTGAAGTAATAATGAGCATAAACAGTGTTTTTGTAGCTGCTGCGAAGGCGCAGTGGTTGCTGTTGTAGTTGTTGTTTTGCGAATTTTGAAACTTTGAATGAACAAATAGCGTGACAAGAAGACGGAGCCAGAGGGGGCGTGTCAATGAAGAAAATCAAGTCGTAAAGCCACAAAAATGGGACTTCGAGCAAGAAACAGGCCAAACTGATTGTTATCTTACTTATTTATCAGCTAATGTTGAGTTGATGGTTGATGCTTGTATGAATAACAAAATGGCCAAGTTGTCTTATTGCTCGTCTCGCTGCTGAATAAAGATTCCACAGCGTTACAATAACAATCAGTTTGTCAAGTCTCAAAGTGGTGGTCACAATGTTGGATGCTCAGGGAAGTACCCTTGTATTCTTTCTGAAAATGAAGTTGGATTGAAGTTGAACTTTGTTTGCTGAAAATTTGTTACCAGCGTGCTTTTAAGTTTTGTGTCTGCGGGCATGGGCCTTAAACTGCAGATGAGCAGCACAGTAACACATAAATTTTGTGAACAACATTGATATAAGGATGGAAATTTGTTACAGATTGTTTTGAAATGTGTCTTTTCTATTGTATCATTGATTAAATTTTGAAAAGCTTTGATTTCTTCAATATCTTTGAATTTGAAGTGACCCTACCTTTTGTGAGATGTGAACCAAAAAAAAAGTTAATTTATTACTGCCTGCTTTGCATGTGTTTTTCTGTTGCGCCATGTATTTTGCAGCATATTTTGCAGCATATTTTGCAGCGCATTTTTCAGTGTGTATTTTGCTACTGGTTTTGCAGCAGTTATTTTCGCCTTTTTTGTGCTTTTTGCATGTTTTTCTTTGTTTTTGTCCATTGATGTAATTTATTCAAAATGGAAGATTACTTTGAAAGACAAGAAACATTTAGTAACAGGTCAGAGCCTATATTTAACCCTCAAAGACTACCTGAAAAATATTTATCTACGCAAACAAGGAAAAGACAGCCTACAGAAAAGGGGTTGCAGTATCAAATTGAGTTAAAGCAAAAGTCATTAGCATCCAAGAAAACTCAGGCAACCAAGCACATGAGACAAGTCTTGTTAAACATTGGAAGAACTAATGATGCTAATTTTTGGAAGCATGAATACAGCAAGGCTCAAGTTACATGGGCTGAATTTGGAGACCTATATTTGGAACTGAAAGAGCTTATAACAGATGAGGGGCAAATAAATCATATAGAGAGGATTCAAAGCCACTTTCAAAATGAATGGACCAATTTCAAAGATGCTGTAACATCAGAAATTGAGATGACTAAATTAGTTATGCTGGAAAATGCTTCAAAATCATCAAGAAGGTCAAGGCGGTCAAAACATTCAACATCAGAATTCTCTTGCACTGGCTCATCAAACTCTGAGATAGAAAAGAGGAGCTTACAGAAGCAAAGTGAATGTATTAAGACAGAAATAAAGCTTGCGGAAGAGGAAAAAAGATTGAGAATATCAAAACTTGAACAAGAAGAAGAACTTTCAATTTTGAAATTGAAGAAGCAATTAGCACAAAATGAAACAAAATTAGCTGCATGTACAAAGGAAGGAGAGTATTGCCTTACAGAGAATGGCTTGAATTCACTTCCAGCTGAAGACAAACAGAAAGATGTCAATGATTATGTTAGAAACCATGAATTGAATCCATCAGCCAAGCCCTGGTTTCAAAGTGAGGGAATTCAACCCTTTGAAAAGCAAGATAATATTGGTGGAAGTTTGGACAAAATTGCCTCAACTTTAGAACAGTGTATGAGTAACATTGCAAAGACCAATAGTAGATTGGTAGAAGCAAGTTTGAAACAAGCAAAAGCTACAGATCAATTAGCTTTATCAAGTCAGATGCCAAAAATATCAGTTCCTGTGTTCACTGGTGATCCATTGGAGTATCCAATCTGGAATAACACCTTTTATGCTTTGGTAGATTCAAAGCAAATGGATGTGCAGTCCAAAATGAATCTTCTGAGTCAGTATGTCTCTGGTAAACCTAAGCAAATTGTTGACTATTACATCTTAATTGGGACAAATGAAGCATACCACAAAGCAAGACAATTGTTACATGAGAGGTATGGAAATCAGAATGTTGTAAGTACAGCATTCATCAGTAAGTTAGACAGTTGGCCAAAGATTAATCCAAGAGATCCCAATTCCATCAGAGTGTTTTCTGATTTTCTACTGAAAGTGGTAGCTGCAAAGAAAACAATACAAAGTCTAGATGTGCTTGACTTTGCAAAGGAAAATGTGAAGTTACTGGAAAAATTACCATATAGTTTACAAAGCAAATGGAGAGATCAGGTTTCTTACTGGAAGTCCAGGGAAGGACCAGATAGGTATCCTCCATTTACAAGATTTGCAGCTTTTGTGAAGGAAGCTGCTGACAATGCCTGTATTCCAGAGCTTGAAAGTATGTACAAACCTAAGCAAGAAATAGAGAGTACCAAACCTGGCAAGAAATTTGCTGTCAAAACATTTACAACATCAGTTTCAGATAGGGAAGACCCTACAGTAAATACTACAGATATTAAGTCAGAAAGTTCTAAAGGAAACAGTGAAAGCAAAAGAAACTGTTTGTTTTGTAAAGAAAATCACACTTTGGACATGTGCAAAAAGTTCACAGAAAAACCACATAAGGAGAAAAAGTCATTCTTCTTTTCAAATTATTTGTGTTATGGGTGTGGTGTAAGCTCTAATCATAAAGTCAAAGATTGCAGATATAAAAAGTCTTGCAAAGTGTGCTCTGGACGTCATCTGACATGTTTTCATAAGGAACCCACAAGTCAACAAGAAAGAGTTACAACAAATTGCATTAATGTTTGTGGAGAAACAGATGAGAGTACAGAATATTCAATGATAGTTCCTGTATGGGTCAGGCCTAAGAACCAACCAGATAAAGAAATACTTCAATATGCTGTTTTAGATGATCAGTCAAATGTTGGATTCATTTCACAAGCACTTTGTGACAAATTGCAAGTTAAAGGCCCTCAAACTCAACTTCTGTTGTCAACAGTTCAAGAGCAAAATGTTATGATAGACAGTAACCGTGTTTCTGAAATAGAAGTCTTAGACTACCAGAGAGAAGAGTGTATAGAGTTGCCTCCAATGTTCACAAGAGAAACAGTACCTGGTAGTCACCATCAAATTCCCAAAGCAGCTGTTGTTAGTAAATGGAGTCATCTTCAAAGTGTTGCAGATAAACTAATGCCTTGTGATAATGATATAGAAATTTCTTTACTCATTGGTAATAACTGTCCCAGAGCAATACGTCCTAGAGAAGTTGTTGTTGGTGGAGAAGATGATCCATATGGACAGAAAGCTTTATTAGGCTGGGGGGTAATTGGTAGGATATGCAAATCACAAAATGATGGTAGTATGCCACAAAGGTATTGCAACAAAATGTTGGTTGATGAAAAAAGTAGCAAATTTGTATTTCCTACTACAGTTAAAGAGATCTTAGTTCCTGAGAAAGTGCTTGCAATTTTAGAATCAGATTTCAATGAAGGCAGTAAGAAAGGGAAATCCCATTCAGTACAAGATGAAAGGTTCCTGAGGATCTTGGAAGCAAATATAAAGAAAACTCCACACGGTCATTATGAAATGCCACTTCCATTGAAATCAGATGATATAAATTTTCCCAACAATAGAGCACTTGCTGAAAAGAGATTGTGGCAGCTGAGCAGAAGATTTAAAAGCAACAAAAGATTTCATGATGATTATCAGGATTTTATGGCAAATGTTCTTGATGATTGTGCAGAAAAAGTTCCAGAAGATGAACTGCGCCTCCAAGGAAATCTGATCAACTATGTCCCACACACGGGAGTTTATCACCCAAAGAAAAAGAAGATACGAGTTGTTTTTGATTGCTCTGCGCAGTATGGAGGAGTTTCACTGAACCAACAGCTTCTGCAAGGTCCAGATTTGATTAACGATCTCGTGGGAGTCCTATTGAGATTCAGAGAAGAACCAGTTGCTTTCGTTGCAGATATCAAAAGCATGTTTCACCAGTTTTATGTTGCAGAACAACATAGAAATCTACTTCGTTTTCTTTGGTGGAAAGAAGGGGACCCTAAAAAAGAATTAGTTGAATACAGAATGAAAGTTCATCTGTTCGGAGCTGCAAGTTCACCAGGTTGTGCAAATTTTGGTTTAAAGCGGGCAGCTGATGAAGGGGAGGAAGAATTTGGCAAAGATGCTGCGAATTTTATACGAAGAGACTTTTACGTTGATGATGGTCTTAAGTCAGTTGAAACATCTGAAGAGGCAGTATCCTTGATTAAGAACAGCCAAGCAGTCTGTGCAAAAGCTGGACTTAAACTGCACAAGATCATGAGTAACAGAAGAGATGTTCTTGAAGAAGTTCGCAAAGAAGACCGTGCTGAAGAAGCAAGGAATATTGATCTCAAAATTGATCCTTTGCCAACAGAAAGAGTTCTTGGTGTGTCATGGTGTGTTGAAAACGACAGTTTCAACTTCAAAATTGAATTCAATGATCGTCCATGCACAAGGAGAGGAATATTATCCACAGTTAGTTCTATCTACGATCCTTTAGGCTTTGCTGCTCCCGTAGTATTAAAAGGAAAGCAAATTCTACAGCAACTTTGCAGAGAGAAGTTTGATTGGGATAGCCCAGTGTCAGAAGAATTACGTGTCATATGGGAGAAGTGGCGACAAGAAATAATGGATCTAGAAAATGTGGAAATCAAGCGTTGCTACAAGCCTGAGAATTTCGGGCGAAATAAGCATGCAGAGTTGCATCATTTTTCCGATGCCAGTCAATATGGTTATGGTCAGAGTTCATACTTGCGATTAGTTAGTGAAAGTGGAAAAGTTAGTTGTTCCTTTGTAATTGGCAAGGCAAGAGTTGCACCTTTGAAGAAACTTACAATTCCAAGGCTTGAGCTGACAGCAGCCACAGTATCTGCCAAGATGAGTGAATTTGTGCGATCAGAGATTTCATACCAGAATGTCAAAGAGTTTTTCTGGACGGATAGCAAGGTTGTCCTAGGATATGTAAAGAATGAATCAAGGAGATTTCACACATACGTGGCAAACAGAGTGCAGCAAATTCGTAATGTTACAGATCCAGACTCGTGGTTCTACGTTGAATCAAATGAAAATCCTGCTGACATTGCATCCAGAGGAATAACTGCAAAAGAATTATCGCATTCAAGCTGGTTGAATTGCCCTGAATTCCTGAAAAAAGATGGTTCATTTACTGTGGACACAAACGTTACTTATAAGATAGCCGAAGATGACCTTGAGGTGAAAAGAGGGACTGTCTTGAAATCAACTGTCATCAAACCATCCAGTTTCCTTGAAGTTAGCCGTCTGGAACACATATCTAATTGGAAATCAGCTCGTAGAGCTATTGCATTATGCATGGAGTTAAAAGAAAAACTGAAAAGCAAGAGTCACAGAAGCTCAAACAAGCAACAGGACAAAGGAAACCAATCATCAAAGATGCAGATCTCTCTTGAAAAGCTTCAAGCAGCTGAGAAAGTCATTTTCAAAGGAGTTCAATATGAAGCCTTTAGCAAAGAGCATGAAGTACTACGTGTTGTTAGCAAGCCAGGAGAAGAGTTAAGTCGAGATCAAGCTGGAAAAAGGAAAGATAGAATAAAGAAAACAAGTTCATTGTATCGTCTTGACCCTTTTTTAGATGAGGACGGCATTTTACGTGTTGGTGGAAGAATCAAGAGAAGCAACGTACCACTTGAATTAAAGAATCCAGTCATTCTTCCGAGAAGGGGACATGTTACAGAAATGATAATAAGATATTATCATAATAAAGTCAATCACATGGGCAGAGGAATAACACATAACGAAATTAGGCAGAGAGGCTATTGGATAATTGGTGGTAGCTCCGCAGTTTCACATGTCATTAGCAAATGCATTGAGTGTAAAAGAAAAAGAGGTCACTTGCTGAATCAGAAGATGGAAGATTTGCCTAAAGATCGTTTTGAAGAGGCTCCACCATTTACGTATTGCGGAGTCGATTTCTTTGGGCCTTTTGCCATCAAGGAGAGAAGAAGTATTGTAAAACGTTACGGTGTCATCTTTACCTGTCTTGGCTCTAGAGGCGTGCATCTAGAAACAGCAAACTCACTTACTACATCTTCCTTCATAAATGCATTGAGTAGATTTCTCAACCGCCGTGGTCCAGTTAGGAACATCCGTTCAGATCAAGGCACAAACTTTGTAGGTGCGAGCAATGAATTAAAGAATGCATTGAAAGAGATGGACGAAGAGAAAATAAGTGCATATTTGCATGAGAATAGCTGCGAGTGGATACCTTTTCAGTTTAACGTCCCACATGCTAGTCACATGGGAGGGGTATGGGAACGTCAAATACGAACAGTACGAGAAGCCATTGAAACAACTTTGATGAAAGCAGGAGAGCAGTTAGACGACGAGGCATTCAGGACATTCATCACAGAAGCTGAGAATATCGTTAATTCTCGGCCATTATCTGTTAGTAATCTTTGTTCACCAGATGCTCCTGAACCACTGACACCGAATCATTTACTCACCATGAAATCAAAGATCGTGCTGCCTCCGCCTGGAAACTTTCAACGGGAAGATTTATACTGTCGGAAACAGTGGAGGAGAGTTCAATTCTTAACAAATGAGTTCTGGTCAAGATGGAGACAAGAGTTCTTGCAAAATCTCCAAACACGACAGAAGTGGACCCATCCAAAGAGAAATTTAAAGATCAACGACATAGTAATTTCTAAAGAAGATAGTGGATGTCGAAATCAATGGCCACTAGCTAGAGTCTCTGAGGTATACCCGAGTGAAGATGGACAAGTCAGAAAATGTAAAATTCTGATGAGTGATAAATCATTAGATAATCAAGGAAGACGTCAGTCAAAGCCAGTTTATTTGCAACGGCCAGTTCACAAGTTAGTACTTCTGTTAGCGGTCGAGGACCAAGAGGAACAGAAACTAAAAGAATGACCAGGGATTCCCCGTCGAAGAGCCAAAAAGACACTTGTTTTTAAGTAACTATAATGAATATAGTTAGAGGAGCCATGTAGCTGCTGCGAAGGCGCAGTGGTTGCTGTTGTAGTTGTTGTTTTGCGAATTTTGAAACTTTGAATGAACAAATAGCGTGACAAGAAGACGGAGCCAGAGGGGGCGTGTCAATGAAGAAAATCAAGTCGTAAAGCCACAAAAATGGGACTTCGAGCAAGAAACAGGCCAAACTGATTGTTATCTTACTTATTTATCAGCTAATGTTGAGTTGATGGTTGATGCTTGTATGAATAACAAAATGGCCAAGTTGTCTTATTGCTCGTCTCGCTGCTGAATAAAGATTCCACAGCGTTACAGATTTGTTTGCATCAGACCACGTTCAATAACACATTTCTTGTCAGTAAAATTCCGACAAATGAGGTGATAATGAAAATATACAACGCTTTTATTGATTCCATTCAAATACACTTCAAATAACGTCAATTTACATCAAGTAATTGAGATTTCAAGTAATAATGAGCATAAACAATGTTTTAATTTGTTTGAATTAGACCAAGTTCAATAGGACCTTTATTGTCAGTAAAATCCCGACAAACGAGGTGATAATGAAAAAAACCAACGTTTTTATTGATTCAATCCAAATTCACTTCAAATAACGTCAATTGACATCAACTAATTGTGATTTGAAGTAATAATGAGACTAAACAGTGTTTTGATTTGTTTGCATTAGACCAAGTTCAAAAGCACCTTTATCGTAAGTAAAATACCGACAAATGAGGTGATAATGAAAATATACAACGTTTTTATTGTTTAGTTCCAAATACACTTCAAATAACGTCAATTGACGTCAAGTTATTGTGATTTGAAGTAATAATGAGCCTAAACAGTGTTTTGATTTGTTTGCATTCGACCAAGTTCAATAGCACATATATTGTAAGTAAAATCTCGACAAATGAGGTGATAATGAAAAAATACAACGTTTTTATTGATTCCATCCAAATACACTTCAAATAACGTCAATTTACATCAAGTTATTGAGATTTGAAGTAATAATGAGCATAAACAGTGTTTTAATTTGTTTGCATTAGACCAAGTTCAATAGGACCTTTATTGTCAGTAAAATCCCGACAAATAAGGTGATAATGAAAAAATACAACGTTTTTATTGATTGAATCCAAATACACTTCAAATAACGTCAATTTACATCAAGTTATTGAGATTTGAAGTAAGAACCAGCATAAACAGTGTTTAATTAGACAACGTTCAATAGCACCTTTATTGACAGTAAAATCCCGACAAATTAGGTGATAATGAAAAAATACAACGTTTTTATTGATTCAATCCAATTTCACTTCAAATAACATCAATTGACATCAAGTTATTGTGATTTGAAGTAATAATGAGCCTATACAGTGTTTTGATTTGTTTGCATTAGACCAAGTTCAATAGCACCTTTATTGTATATAAAATCACGACAAATGAGGTGATAATGAAAATAAACAACGTTTTTATTGATTAGATCCAAATAAACTTCAAATAACATCAATTGACATCAAGTCATTGTGATTTGAAGTAATAATGAGCATAAACAGTGTTTTGATTTGCTTGAATCAGACCACGTTCAATAACATCTTTACTGTCAGTAAAATCCCGACAAACGAGGTGATAATGAAAATGTACAACGCTTTTATTGATTCCATCCAAATACACTTCAAATAACGTCAATTTACATCAAGTTATTAAGATTTGAAGTAATAATGAGCATAAACAGTGTTTTGATTTGTTTGCATCAGACCACGTTCAATAACACATTTCTTGTCAGTAAAATTCCGACAAATGAGGTGATAATGAAAATGTACAACGCTTTTATTGATTCCATCCAAATACACTTCAAATAACGTCAATTTACATCAAGTTATTAAGATTTGAAGTAATAATGAGCATAAACAGTGTTTTGATTTGTTTGCATCAGACCACGTTCAATAACACATTTCTTGTCAGTAAAATACCGACAAATGAGGTGATAATGAAAATATACAACGTTTTTATTGTTTAGTTCCAAATGCACTTCAAATAACGTCAATTGACGTCAAGTTATTGTGATTTGAAGTAATAATGAGCCTAAACAGTGTTTTGATTTGTTTGCATTCGACCAAGTTCAATAGCACATATATTGTAAGTAAAATCTCGACAAATGAGGTGATAATGAAAAAATACAACGTTTTTATTGATTCCATCCAAATACACTTCAAATAACGTCAATTTACATCAAGTTATTGAGATTTGAAGTAATAATGAGCATAAACAGTGTTTTGATTTGTTTGCATCAGACCACGTTCAATAACACATTTCTTGTCAGTAAAATTCCGACAAACGAGGTGATAATGAAAATATACAACGCTTTTATTGATTCCATTCAAATACACTTCAAATAACGTCAATTTACATCAAGTTATTGAGATTTCAAGTAATAATGAGCATAAACAATGTTTTAATTTGTTTGAATTAGACCAAGTTCAATAGGACCTTTATTGTCAGTAAAATCCCGACAAACGAGGTGATAATGAAAAAAACCAACGTTTTTATTGATTCAATCCAAATTCACTTCAAATAACGTCAATTGACATCAACAAATTGTGATTTGAAGTAATAATGAGACTAAACAGTGTTTTGATTTGTTTGCATTCGACCAAGTTCAATAGCACATATATTGTAAGTAAAATCCCGACAAATGAGGTGATAATGAAAAAATACAACCTTTGTATTGATTCCATCCAAATACACTTCAAATAACGTCAATTTACATCAAGTTATTGAGATTTGAAGTAATAATGAGCATAAACAGTGTTTTAATTTGTTTGCATTAGACCAAGTTCAATAGGACCTTTATTGTCAGTAAAATCCCGACAAATAAGGTGATAATGAAAAAAACCAACGTTTTTATTGTTTAGTTCCAAATACACTTCAAATAACGTCAATTGACGTCAAGTTATTGTGATTTGAAGTAATAATGAGCCTAAACAGTGTTTTGATTTGTTTGCATTCGACCAAGTTCAATAGCACATATATTGTAAGTAAAATCCCGACAAATGAGGTGATAATGAAAAAATACAACGTTTTTATTGATTCCATCCAAATTCACTTCAAATAACATCAATTGACATCAAGTTATTGTGATTTGAAGTAATAATGAGCATAAACAATGTTTTAATTTGTTTGAATTAGACCAAGTTCAATAGGACCTTTATTGTCAGTAAAATCCCGACAAACGAGGTGATAATGAAAAAAACCAACGTTTTTATTGATTCAATCCAAATTCACTTCAAATAACGTCAATTGACATCAACTAATTGTGATTTGAAGTAATAATGAGACTAAACAGTGTTTTGATTTGTTTGCATTAGACCAAGTTCAAAAGCACCTTTATCGTAAGTAAAATACCGACAAATGAGGTGATAATGAAAATATACAACGTTTTTATTGTTTAGTTCCAAATACACTTCAAATAACGTCAATTGACGTCAAGTTATTGTGATTTGAAGTAATAATGAGCCTAAACAGTGTTTTGATTTGTTTGCATTCGACCAAGTTCAATAGCACATATATTGTAAGTAAAATCTCGACAAATGAGGTGATAATGAAAAAATACAACGTTTTTATTGATTCCATCCAAATACACTTCAAATAACGTCAATTTACATCAAGTTATTGAGATTTGAAGTAATAATGAGCATAAACAGTGTTTTAATTTGTTTGCATTAGACCAAGTTCAATAGGACCTTTATTGTCAGTAAAATCCCGACAAATAAGGTGATAATGAAAAAATACAACGTTTTTATTGATTGAATCCAAATACACTTCAAATAACGTCAATTTACATCAAGTTATTGAGATTTGAAGTAAGAACCAGCATAAACAGTGTTTAATTAGACAACGTTCAATAGCACCTTTATTGACAGTAAAATCCCGACAAATTAGGTGATAATGAAAAAATACAACGTTTTTATTGATTCAATCCAAATTCACTTCAAATAACATCAATTGACATCAAGTTATTGTGATTTGAAGTAATAATGAGCCTATACAGTGTTTTGATTTGTTTGCATTAGACCAAGTTCAATAGCACCTTTATTGTATATAAAATCACGACAAATGAGGTGATAATGAAAATAAACAACGTTTTTATTGATTAGATCCAAATAAACTTCAAATAACATCAATTGACATCAAGTCATTGTGATTTGAAGTAATAATGAGCATAAACAGTGTTTTGATTTGCTTGAATCAGACCACGTTCAATAACATCTTTACTGTCAGTAAAATCCCGACAAACGAGGTGATAATGAAAATGTACAACGCTTTTATTGATTCCATCCAAATACACTTCAAATAACGTCAATTTACATCAAGTTATTAAGATTTGAAGTAATAATGAGCATAAACAGTGTTTTGATTTGTTTGCATCAGACCACGTTCAATAACACATTTCTTGTCAGTAAAATTCCGACAAATGAGGTGATAATGAAAATATACAACGCTTTTATTGATTCCATTCAAATACACTTCAAATAACGTCAATTTACATCAAGTAATTGAGATTTCAAGTAATAATGAGCATAAACAATGTTTTAATTTGTTTGAATTAGACCAAGTTCAATAGGACCTTTATTGTCAGTAAAATCCCGACAAACGAGGTGATAATGAAAAAAACCAACGTTTTTATTGATTCAATCCAAATTCACTTCAAATAACGTCAATTGACATCAACTAATTGTGATTTGAAGTAATAATGAGACTAAACAGTGTTTTGATTTGTTTGCATTAGACCAAGTTCAAAAGCACCTTTATCGTAAGTAAAATGCCGACAAATGAGGTGATAATGAAAATATACAACGTTTTTATTGTTTAGTTCCAAATACACTTCAAATAACGTCAATTGACGTCAAGTTATTGTGATTTGAAGTAATAATGAGCCTAAACAGTGTTTTGATTTGTTTGCATTCGACCAAGTTCAATAGCACATATATTGTAAGTAAAATCTCGACAAATGAGGTGATAATGAAAAAATACAACGTTTTTATTGATTCCATCCAAATACACTTCAAATAACGTCAATTTACATCAAGTTATTGAGATTTGAAGTAATAATGAGCATAAACAGTGTTTTAATTTGTTTGCATTAGACCAAGTTCAATAGGACCTTTATTGTCAGTAAAATCCCGACAAATAAGGTGATAATGAAAAAATACAACGTTTTTATTGATTGAATCCAAATACACTTCAAATAACGTCAATTTACATCAAGTTATTGAGATTTGAAGTAAGAACCAGCATAAACAGTGTTTAATTAGACAACGTTCAATAGCACCTTTATTGACAGTAAAATCCCGACAAATTAGGTGATAATGAAAAAATACAACGTTTTTATTGATTCAATCCAAATTCACTTCAAATAACATCAATTGACATCAAGTTATTGTGATTTGAAGTAATAATGAGCCTAAACATTTTTGTGATTTGTTTGTATTAGACAAAGTTTAATAGCACCTTTATTGTAAGTAAAATCCCGACAAATGAGGTGATAATGAAAAAATACAACGTTTTTATTGATTAGATCCAAATACACTTCAAATAACGTCATTTTGACATCAGGTTATTGTGATTTGAAGTAATAATGAGACTAAACAGTGTTTTGATTTGTTTGCATTAGACCAAGTTCAAAAGCACCTTTATCGTAAGTAAAATACCGACAAATGAGGTGATAATGAAAATATACAACGTTTTTATTGTTTAGTTCCAAATACACTTCAAATAACGTCAATTGACGTCAAGTTATTGTGATTTGAAGTAATAATGAGCCTAAACAGTGTTTTGATTTGTTTGCATTCGACCAAGTTCAATAGCACATATATTGTAAGTAAAATCTCGACAAATGAGGTGATAATGAAAAAATACAACGTTTTTATTGATTCCATCCAAATACACTTCAAATAACGTCAATTTACATCAAGTTATTGAGATTTGAAGTAATAATGAGCATAAACAGTGTTTTAATTTGTTTGCATTAGACCAAGTTCAATAGGACCTTTATTGTCAGTAAAATCCCGACAAATAAGGTGATAATGAAAAAATACAACGTTTTTATTGATTGAATCCAAATACACTTCAAATAACGTCAATTTACATCAAGTTATTTAGATTTGAAGTAAGAACCAGCATAAACAGTGTTTAATTAGACAACGTTCAATAGCACCTTTATTGACAGTAAAATCCCGACAAATTAGGTGATAATGAAAAAATACAACGTTTTTATTGATTCAATCCAAATTCACTTCAAATAACATCAATTGACATCAAGTTATTGTGATTTGAAGTAATAATGAGCCTAAACATTTTTGTGATTTGTTTGTATTAGACAAAGTTTAATAGCACCTTTATTGTAAGTAAAATCCCGACAAATGAGGTGATAATGAAAAAATACAACGTTTTTATTGATTAGATCCAAATACACTTCAAATAACGTCATTTTGACATCAGGTTATTGTGATTTGAAGTAATAATGAGCCTATACAGTGTTTTGATTTGTTTGCATTAGACCAAGTTCAATAGCACCTTTATTGTATATAAAATCACGACAAATGAGGTGATAATGAAAATAAACAACGTTTTTATTGATTAGATCCAAATAAACTTCAAATAACGTCAATTGACATCAAGTCATTGTGATTTGAAGTAATAATGAGTATAAACAGTGTTTTGATTTGTTTGCATCAGAAAACGTTCAATAGCACCTTAAATGTCAGTAAAATCCCGACAAACGAGGTGATAATGAAAAAAAAACGTTTTTATTGATTCCATCCAAATACGTTTCAAATAACGTCAATTGACATCACGTTATTGAGATTTTAAGTAATAATGAGCCTAAACATTTTTGTGATTTGTTTGTATTAGACAAAGTTCAATAGCACCTTTATTGTAAGTAAAATCCCGACAAATGAGGTGATAATGAAAAAATACAACGTTTTTATTGATTAGATCCAAATACACTTCAAATAACGTCATTTTGACATCAGGTTATTGTGATTTGAAGTAATAATGAGCCTATACAGTGTTTTGATTTGTTTGCATTAGACCAAGTTCAATAGCACCTTTATTGTATGTAAAATCACGACAAATGAGGTGATAATGAAAATAAACAAAGTTTTTATTGATTAGATCCAAATAAACTCCAAATAACGTCAATTGACATCAAGTCATTGTGATTTGAAGTAATAATGAGCATAAACAGTGTTTTGATTTGTTTGAATCAGACCACGTTCAATAACATCTTTACTGTCAGTAAAATCCCGACAAACGAGGTGATAATTAAAATGTACAACGCTTTTATTGATTCCATCCAAATACACTTCAAATAACGTCAATTTACATCAAGTTATTAAGATTTGAAGTAATAATGAGCATAAACAGTGTTTTGATTTGTTTGCATCAGACCACGTTCAATAACACATTTCTTGTCAGTAAAATTCCGACAAACGAGGTGATAATGAAAATATACAACGCTTTTATTGATTCCATTCAAATACACTTCAAATAACGTCAATTTACATCAAGTTATTGAGATTTCAAGTAATAATGAGCATAAACAATGTTTTAATTTGTTTGAATTAGACCAAGTTCAATAGGACCTTTATTGTCAGTAAAATCCCGACAAACGAGGTGATAATGAAAAAAACCAACGTTTTTATTGATTCAATCCAAATTCACTTCAAATAACGTCAATTGACATCAACAAATTGTGATTTGAAGTAATAATGAGACTAAACAGTGTTTTGATTTGTTTGCATTCGACCAAGTTCAATAGCACATATATTGTAAGTAAAATCCCGACAAATGAGGTGATAATGAAAAAATACAACCTTTGTATTGATTCCATCCAAATACACTTCAAATAATGTCAATTTACATCAAGTTATTGAGATTTGAAGTAATAATGAGCATAAACAGTGTTTTAATTTGTTTGCATTAGACCAAGTTCAATAGGACCTTTATTGTCAGTAAAATCCCGACAAATAAGGTGATAATGAAAAAAACCAACGTTTTTATTGTTTAGTTCCAAATACACTTCAAATAACGTCAATTGACGTCAAGTCATTGTGATTTGAAGTAATAATGAGCCTAAACAGTGTTTTGATTTGTTTGCATTCGACCAAGTTCAATAGCACATATATTGTAAGTAAAATCCCGACAAATGAGGTGATAATGAAAAAATACAACGTTTTTATTGATTCCATCCAAATTCACTTCAAATAACATCAATTGACATCAAGTTATTGTGATTTGAAGTAATAATGAGCCTATACAGTGTTTTGATTTGTTTGCATTAGACCAAGTTCAATAGCACCTTTATTGTATATAAAATCACGACAAATGAGGTGATAATGAAAATAAACAACGTTTTTATTGATTAGATCCAAATAAACTTCAAATAACATCAATTGACATCAAGTCATTGTGATTTGAAGTAATAATGAGCATAAACAGTGTTTTGATTTGTTTGAATCAGACCACGTTCAATAACATCTTTACTGTCAGTAAAATCCCGACAAACGAGGTGATAATGAAAATGTACAACGCTTTTATTGATTCCATCCAAATACACTTCAAATAACGTCAATTTACATCAAGTTATTAAGATTTGAAGTAATAATGAGCATAAACAGTGTTTTGATTTGTTTGCATCAGACCACGTTCAATAACACATTTCTTGTCAGTAAAATTCCGACAAACGAGGTGATAATGAAAATATACAACGCTTTTATTGATTCCATTCAAATACACTTCAAATAACGTCAATTTACATCAAGTTATTGAGATTTCAAGTAATAATGAGCATAAACAATGTTTTAATTTGTTTGAATTAGACCAAGTTCAATAGGACCTTTATTGTCAGTAAAATCCCGACAAACGAGTTGATAATGAAAAAAACCAACGTTTTTATTGATTCAATCCAAATTCACTTCAAATAACGTCAATTGACATCAACAAATTGTGATTTGAAGTAATAATGAGACTAAACAGTGTTTTGATTTGTTTGCATTCGACCAAGTTCAATAGCACATATATTGTGAGTAAAATCCCGACAAATGAGGTGATAATGAAAAAATACAACCTTTGTATTGATTCCATCCAAATACACTTCAAATAACGTCAATTTACATCAAGTTATTGAGATTTGAAGTAATAATGAGCATAAACAGTGTTTTAATTTGTTTGCATTAGACCAAGTTCAATAGGACCTTTATTGTCAGTAAAATCCCGACAAATAAGGTGATAATGAAAAAAACCAACGTTTTTATTGTTTAGTTCCAAATACACTTCAAATAACGTCAATTGACGTCAAGTTATTGTGATTTGAAGTAATAATGAGCCTAAACAGTGTTTTGATTTGTTTGCATTCGACCAAGTTCAATAGCACATATATTGTAAGTAAAATCCCGACAAATGAGGTGATAATGAAAAAATACAACGTTTTTATTGATTCCATCCAAATTCACTTCAAATAACATCAATTGACATCAAGTTATTGTGATTTGAAGTAATAATGAGCCTATACAGTGTTTTGATTTGTTTGCATTAGACCAAGTTCAATAGCACCTTTATTGTATATAAAATCACGACAAATGAGGTGATAATGAAAATAAACAACGTTTTTATTGATTAGATCCAAATAAACTTCAAATAACATCAATTGACATCAAGTCATTGTGATTTGAAGTAATAATGAGCATAAACAGTGTTTTGATTTGTTTGAATCAGACCACGTTCAATAACATCTTTACTGTCAGTAAAATCCCGACAAACGAGGTGATAATGAAAATGTACAACGCTTTTATTGATTTCATCCAAATACACTTCAAATAACGTCAATTTACATCAAGTTATTAAGATTTGAAGTAATAATGAGCATAAACAGTGTTTTGATTTGTTTGCATCAGACCACGTTCAATAACACATTTCTTGTCAGTAAAATTCCGACAAACGAGGTGATAATGAAAATATACAACGCTTTTATTGATTCCATCCAAATACACTTCAAATAACGTCAATTTACATCAAGTTATTGAGATTTGAAGTAATAATGAGCATAAACAGTGTTTTAATTTGTTTGCATTAGACCAAGTTCAATAGGACCTTTATTGTCAGTAAAATCCCGACAAATAAGGTGATAATGAAAAAATACAACGTTTTTATTGATTGAATCCAAATACACTTCAAATAACGTCAATTTACATCAAGTTATTGAGATTTGAAGTAAGAACCAGCATAAACAGTGTTTAATTAGACAACGTTCAATAGCACCTTTATTGACAGTAAAATCCCGACAAATTAGGTGATAATGAAAAAATACAACGTTTTTATTGATTCAATCCAAATTCACTTCAAATAACATCAATTGACATCAAGTTATTGTGATTTGAAGTAATAATGAGCCTATACAGTGTTTTGATTTGTTTGCATTAGACCAAGTTCAATAGCACCTTTATTGTATATAAAATCACGACAAATGAGGTGATAATGAAAATAAACAACGTTTTTATTGATTAGATCCAAATAAACTTCAAATAACATCAATTGACATCAAGTCATTGTGATTTGAAGTAATAATGAGCATAAACAGTGTTTTGATTTGCTTGAATCAGACCACGTTCAATAACATCTTTACTGTCAGTAAAATCCCGACAAACGAGGTGATAATGAAAATGTACAACGCTTTTACTGATTCCATTCAAATACACTTCAAATAACGTCAATTTACATCAAGTAATTGAGATTTCAAGTAATAATGAGCATAAACAATGTTTTAATTTGTTTGAATTAGACCAAGCTCAATAGGACCTTTATTGTCAGTAAAATCCCGACAAACGAGGTGATAATGAAAAAAACCAACGTTTTTATTGATTCAATCCAAATTCACTTCAAATAACGTCAATTGACATCAACTAATTGTGATTTGAAGTAATAATGAGACTAAACAGTGTTTTGATTTGTTTGCATTAGACCAAGTTCAAAAGCACCTTTATCGTAAGTAAAATACCGACAAATGAGGTGATAATGAAAATATACAACGTTTTTATTGTTTAGTTCCAAATACACTTCAAATAACGTCAATTGACGTCAAGTTATTGTGATTTGAAGTAATAATGAGCCTAAACAGTGTTTTGATTTGTTTGCATTCGACCAAGTTCAATAGCACATATATTGTAAGTAAAATCTCGACAAATGAGGTGATAATGAAAAAATACAACGTTTTTATTGATTCCATCCAAATACACTTCAAATAACGTCAATTTACATCAAGTTATTGAGATTTGAAGTAATAATGAGCATAAACAGTGTTTTAATTTGTTTGCATTAGACCAAGTTCAATAGGACCTTTATTGTCAGTAAAATCCCGACAAATAAGGTGATAATGAAAAAATACAACGTTTTTATTGATTGAATCCAAATACACTTCAAATAACGTCAATTTACATCAAGTTATTGAGATTTGAAGTAAGAACCAGCATAAACAGTGTTTAATTAGACAACGTTCAATAGCACCTTTATTGACAGTAAAATCCCGACAAATTAGGTGATAATGAAAAAATACAACGTTTTTATTGATTCAATCCAAATTCACTTCAAATAACATCAATTGACATCAAGTTATTGTGATTTGAAGTAATAATGAGCATAAACAGTGTTTTGATTTGTTTGCATTAGACCAAGTTCAATAGCACCTTTATTGTATATAAAATCACGACAAATGAGGTGATAATGAAAATACACAACGTTTTTATTGATTAGATCCAAATAAACTTCAAATAACGTCAATTGACATCAAGTCATTGTGATTTGAAGTAATAATGAGTATAAACAGTGTTTTGATTTGTTTGCATCAGAAAACGTTCAATAGCACCTTAAATGTCAGTAAAATCCCGACAAACGAGGTGATAATGAAAAAAAAAACGTTTTTATTGATTCCATCCAAATACGTTTCAAATAACGTCAATTGACATCAGGTTATTGTGATTTGAAGTAATAATGAGCCTATACAGTGTTTTGATTTGTTTGCATTAGACCAAGTTCAATAGCACCTTTATTGTATATAAAATCACGACAAATGAGGTGATAATGAAAATAAACAACGTTTTTATTGATTAGATCCAAATAAACTTCAAATAACGTCAATTGACATCAAGTCATTGTGATTTGAAGTAATAATGAGTATAAACAGTGTTTTGATTTGTTTGCATCAGAAAACGTTCAATAGCACCTTAAATGTCAGTAAAATCCCGACAAACGAGGTGATAATGAAAAAAAAAACGTTTTTATTGATTCCATCCAAATACGTTTCAAATAACGTCAATTGACATCAGGTTATTGTGATTTGAAGTAATAATGAGCATAAACAGTGTTTTGATTTGTTTGCATTAGACCAAGTTCAATAGCACCTTTATTGTATATAAAATCACGACAAATGAGGTGATAATGAAAATACACAACGTTTTTATTGATTAGATCCAAATAAACTTCAAATAACGTCAATTGACATCAAGTCATTGTGATTTGAAGTAATAATGAGCCTAAACATTTTTGTGATTTGTTTGTATTAGACAAAGTTTAATAGCACCTTTATTGTAAGTAAAATCCCGACAAATGAGGTGATAATGAAAAAATACAACGTTTTTATTGATTAGATCCAAATACACTTCAAATAACGTCATTTTGACATCAGGTTATTGTGATTTGAAGTAATAATGAGCCTATACAGTGTTTTGATTTGTTTGCATTAGACCAAGTTCAATAGCACCTTTATTGTATATAAAATCACGACAAATGAGGTGATAATGAAAATAAACAACGTTTTTATTGATTAGATCCAAATAAACTTCAAATAACGTCAATTGACATCAAGTCATTGTGATTTGAAGTAATAATGAGTATAAACAGTGTTTTGATTTGTTTGCATCAGAAAACGTTCAATAGCACCTTAAATGTCAGTAAAATCCCGACAAACGAGGTGATAATGAAAAAAAAAACGTTTTTATTGATTCCATCCAAATACGTTTCAAATAACGTCAATTGACATCAGGTTATTGTGATTTGAAGTAATAATGAGCCTATACAGTGTTTTGATTTGTTTGCATTAGACCAAGTTCAATAGCACCTTTATTGTATGTAAAATCACGACAAATGAGGTGATAATGAAAATAAACAAAGTTTTTATTGATTAGATCCAAATAAACTCCAAATAACGTCAATTGACATCAAGTCATTGTGATTTGAAGTAATAATGAGCATAAACAGTGTTTTGATTTGTTTGAATCAGACCACGTTCAATAACATCTTTACTGTCAGTAAAATCCCGACAAACGAGGTGATAATTAAAATGTACAACGCTTTTATTGATTCCATCCAAATACACTTCAAATAACGTCAATTTACATCAAGTTATTAAGATTTGAAGTAATAATGAGCATAAACAGTGTTTTGATTTGTTTGCATCAGACCACGTTCAATAACACATTTCTTGTCAGTAAAACTCCGACAAACGAGGTGATAATGAAAATATACAACGCTTTTATTGATTCCATTCAAATACACTTCAAATAACGTCAATTTACATCAAGTTATTGAGATTTCAAGTAATAATGAGCATAAACAATGTTTTAATTTGTTTGAATTAGACCAAGTTCAATAGGACCTTTATTGTCAGTAAAATCCCGACAAACGAGGTGATAATGAAAAAAACCAACGTTTTTATTGATTCAATCCAAATTCACTTCAAATAACGTCAATTGACATCAACAAATTGTGATTTGAAGTAATAATGAGACTAAACAGTGTTTTGATTTGTTTGCATTCGACCAAGTTCAATAGCACATATATTGTAAGTAAAATCCCGACAAATGAGGTGATAATGAAAAAATACAACCTTTGTATTGATTCCATCCAAATACACTTCAAATAACGTCAATTTACATCAAGTTATTGAGATTTGAAGTAATAATGAGCATAAACAGTGTTTTAATTTGTTTGCATTAGACCAAGTTCAATAGGACCTTTATTGTCAGTAAAATCCCGACAAATAAGGTGATAATGAAAAAACCCAACGTTTTTATTGTTTAGTTCCAAATACACTTCAAATAACGTCAATTGACGTCAAGTCATTGTGATTTGAAGTAATAATGAGCCTAAACAGTGTTTTGATTTGTTTGCATTCGACCAAGTTCAATAGCACATATATTGTAAGTAAAATCCCGACAAATGAGGTGATAATGAAAAAATACAACGTTTTTATTGATTCCATCCAAATTTACTTCAAATAACATCAATTGACATCAAGTTATTGTGATTTGAAGTAATAATGAGCCTATACAGTGTTTTGATTTGTTTGCTTCAGACCACGTTCAATAACACATTTCTTGTCAGTAAAATTCCGACAAACGAGGTGATAATGAAAATATACAACGCTTTTATTGATTCCATCCAAATACACTTCAAATAACGTCAATTTACATCAAGTTATTAAGATTTGAAGTAATAATGAGCATAAACAGTGTTTTGATTTGTTTGCTTCAGACCACGTTCAATAACACATTTCTTGTCAGTAAAATTCCGACAAACGAGGTGATAATGAAAATATACAACGCTTTTCTTGATTCCATTCAAATACACTTCAAATAACGTCAATTTACATCAAGTTATTGAGATTTCAAGTAATAATGAGCATAAACAATGTTTTAATTTGTTTGAATTAGACCAAGTTCAATAGGACCTTTATTGTCAGTAAAATCCCGACAAACGAGGTGATAATGAAAAAAGCCAACGTTTTTATTGATTCAATCCAAATTCACTTCAAATAACGTCAATTGACATCAACAAATTGTGATTTGAAGTAATAATGAGACTAAACAGTGTTTTGATTTGTTTGCATTCGACCAAGTTCAATAGCACATATATTGTAAGTAAAATCCCGACAAATGAGGTGATAATGAAAAAATACAACCTTTGTATTGATTCCATCCAAATACACTTCAAATAACGTCAATTTACATCAAGTTATTGAGATTTGAAGTAATAATGAGCATAAACAGTGTTTTAATTTGTTTGCATTAGACCAAGTTCAATAGGACCTTTATTGTCAGTAAAATCCCGACAAATAAGGTGATAATGAAAAAAACCAACGTTTTTATTGTTTAGTTCCAAATACACTTCAAATAACGTCAATTGACGTCAAGTTATTGTGATTTGAAGTAATAATGAGCCTAAACAGTGTTTTGATTTGTTTGCATTCGACCAAGTTCAATAGCACATATATTGTAAGTAAAATCCCGACAAATGAGGTGATAATGAAAAAATACAACGTTTTTATTGATTCCATCCAAATTCACTTCAAATAACATCAATTGACATCAAGTTATTGTGATTTGAAGTAATAATGAGCCTATACAGTGTTTTGATTTGTTTGCATTAGACCAAGTTCAATAGCACCTTTATTGTATATAAAATCACGACAAATGAGGTGATAATGAAAATAAACAACGTTTTTATTGATTAGATCCAAATAAACTTCAAATAACATCAATTGACATCAAGTCATTGTGATTTGAAGTAATAATGAGCATAAACAGTGTTTTGATTTGTTTGAATCAGACCACGTTCAATAACATCTTTACTGTCAGTAAAATCCCGACAAACGAGGTGATAATGAAAATGTACAACGCTTTTATTGATTCCATCCAAATACACTTCAAATAACGTCAATTTACATCAAGTTATTAAGATTTGAAGTAATAATGAGCATAAACAGTGTTTTGATTTGTTTGCATCAGACCACGTTCAATAACACATTTCTTGTCAGTAAAATTCCGACAAACGAGGTGATAATGAAAATATACAACGCTTTTATTGATTCCATTCAAATACACTTCAAATAACGTCAATTTACATCAAGTAATTGAGATTTCAAGTAATAATGAGCATAAACAATGTTTTAATTTGTTTGAATTAGACCAAGTTCAATAGGACCTTTATTGTCAGTAAAATCCCGACAAACGAGGTGATAATGAAAAAAACCAACGTTTTTATTGATTCAATCCAAATTCACTTCAAATAACGTCAATTGACATCAACTAATTGTGATTTGAAGTAATAATGAGACTAAACAGTGTTTTGATTTGTTTGCACTAGACCAAGTTCAAAAGCACCTTTATCGTAAGTAAAATACCGACAAATGAGGTGATAATGAAAATATACAACGTTTTTATTGTTTAGTTCCAAATACACTTCAAATAACGTCAATTGACGTCAAGTTATTGTGATTTGAAGTAATAATGAGCCTAAACAGTGTTTTGATTTGTTTGCATTCGACCAAGTTCAATAGCACATATATTGTAAGTAAAATCTCGACAAATGAGGTGATAATGAAAAAATACAACGTTTTTATTGATTCCATCCAAATACACTTCAAATAACGTCAATTTACATCAAGTTATTGAGATTTGAAGTAATAATGAGCATAAACAGTGTTTTAATTTGTTTGCATTAGACCAAGTTCAATAGGACCTTTATTGTCAGTAAAATCCCGACAAATAAGGTGATAATGAAAAAATACAACGTTTTTATTGATTGAATCCAAATACACTTCAAATAACGTCAATTTACATCAAGTTATTGAGATTTGAAGTAAGAACCAGCATAAACAGTGTTTAATTAGACAACGTTCAATAGCACCTTTATTGACAGTAAAATCCCGACAAATTAGGTGATAATGAAAAAATACAACGTATTTATTGATTCAATCCAAATTCACTTCAAATAACATCAATTGACATCAAGTTATTGTGATTTGAAGTAATAATGAGCATAAACAGTGTTTAGATTTGTTTGCATTAGACCAAGTTCAATAGCACCTTTATTGTATATAAAATCACGACAAATGAGGTGATAATGAAAATAAACAACGTTTTTATTGATTAGATCCAAATAAACTTCAAATAACGTCAATTGACATCAAGTCATTGTGATTTGAAGTAATAATGAGCCTAAACAGTGTTTTGATTTGTTTGCATTCGACCAAGTTCAATAGCACATATATTGTAAGTAAAATCTCGACAAATGAGGTGATAATGAAAAAATACAACGTTTTTATTGATTCCATCCAAATACACTTCAAATAACGTCAATTTACATCAAGTTATTGAGATTTGAAGTAATAATGAGCATAAACAGTGTTTTAATTTGTTTGCATTAGACCAAGTTCAATAGGACCTTTATTGTCAGTAAAATCCCGACAAATAAGGTGATAATGAAAAAATACAACGTTTTTATTGATTGAATCCAAATACACTTCAAATAACGTCAATTTACATCAAGTTATTGAGATTTGAAGTAAGAACCAGCATAAACAGTGTTTAATTAGACAACGTTCAATAGCACCTTTATTGACAGTAAAATCCCGACAAATTAGGTGATAATGAAAAAATACTACGTTTTGATTGATTCAATCCAAATTCACTTCAAATAACATCAATTGACATCAAGTTATTGTGATTTGAAGTAATAATGAGCATAAACAGTGTTTTGATTTGTTTGCATTAGACCAAGTTCAATAGCACCTTTATTGTATATAAAATCACGACAAATGAGGTGATAATGAAAATAAACAACGTTCTTATTGATTAGATCCAAATAAACTTCAAATAACGTCAATTGACATCAAGTCATTGTGATTTGAAGTAATAATGAGTATAAACAGTGTTTTGATTTGTTTGCATCAGACCACGTTCAATAGCACCTTAAATGTGAGTAAAATCCCGACAAACGAGGTGATAATGAAAAAAAAAACGTTTTTATTGATTCCATCCAAATACATTTCAAATAACGTCAATTGACATCACGTTATTGAGATTTTAAGTAATAATGAGCCTAAACATTTTTGTGATTTGTTTGTATTAGACAAAGTTCAATAGCACCTTTATTGTAAGTAAAATCCCGACAAATGAGGTGATAATGAAAAAATACAACGTTTTTATTGATTAGATCCAAATACACTTCAAATAACGTCATTTTGACATCAGGTTATTGTGATTTGAAGTAATAATGAGCCTATACAGTGTTTTGATTTGTTTGCATTAGACCAAGTTCAATAGCACCTTTATTGTATATAAAATCACGACAAATGAGGTGATAATGAAAATAAACAACGTTTTTATTGATTAGATCCAAATAAACTTCAAATAACGTCAATTGACATCAAGTCATTGTGATTTGAAGTAATAATGAGTATAAACAGTGTTTTGATTTGTTTGCATCAGACCACGTTCAATAGCACCTTAAATGTCAGTAAAATCCCGACAAACGAGGTGATAATGAAAAAAAAACGTTTTTATTGATTCCATCCAAATACATTTCAAATAACGTCAATTGACATCACGTTATTGAGATTTTAAGTAATAATGAGCCTAAACATTTTTGTGATTTGTTTGTATTAGACAAAGTTCAATAGCACCTTTATTGTAAGTAAAATCCCGACAAATGAGGTGATAATGAAAAAATACAACGTTTTTATTGATTAGATCCAAATACACTTCAAATAACGTCATTTTGACATCAGGTTATTGTGATTTGAAGTAATAATGAGCCTATACAGTGTTTTGATTTGTTTGCATTAGACCAAGTTCAATAGCACCTTTATTGTATGTAAAACCACGACAAATGAGGTGATAATGAAAATAAACAAAGTTTTTATTGATTAGATCCAAATAAACTCCAAATAACGTCAATTGACATCAAGTCATTGTGATTTGAAGTAATAATGAGCATAAACAGTGTTTTAATTTGTTTGAATCAGACCACGTTCAATAACATCTTTACTGTCAGTAAAATCTCGACAAATGAGGTGATAATAAAAAAATACAACGTTTTTATTGATTCCATCCAAATACACTTCAAATAACGTCAATTTACATCAAGTTATTGAGATTTGAAGTAATAATGAGCATAAACAGTGTTTTAATTTGTTTGCATTAGACCAAGTTCAATAGGACCTTTATTGTCAGTAAAATCCCGACAAATAAGGTGATAATGAAAAAATACAACGTTTTTATTGATTGAATCCAAATACACTTCAAATAACGTCAATTTACATCAAGTTATTGAGATTTGAAGTAAGAACCAGCATAAACAGTGTTTAAGTAGACAACGTTCAATAGCACCTTTGTTGACAGTAAAATCCCGACAAATTAGGTGATAATGAAAAAATACAACGTTTTTATTGATTCAATCCAAATTCACTTCAAATAACATCAATTGACATCAAGTTATTGTGATTTGAAGTAATAATGAGCATAAACAGTGTTTTGATTTGTTTGCATTAGACCAAGTTCAATAGCACCTTTATTGTATATAAAATCACGACAAATGAGGTGATAATGAAAATAAACAACGTTTTTATTTATTAGATCCAAATAAACTTCAAATAACGTCAATTGACATCAAGTCATTGTGATTTGAAGTAATAATGAGTATAAACAGTGTTTTGATTTGTTTGCATCAGACCACGTTCAATAGCACCTTAAATGTCAGTAAAATCCCGACAAACGAGGTGATAATGAAAAAAAAACGCTTTTATTGATTCCATCCAAATACATTTCAAATAACGTCAATTGACATCACGTTATTGAGATTTTAAGTAATAATGAGCCTAAACATTTTTGTGATTTGTTTGTATTAGACAAAGTTCAATAGCACCTTTATTGTAAGTAAAATCCCGACAAATGAGGTGATAATGAAAAAATACAACGTTTTTATTGATTAGATCCAAATACACTTCAAATAACGTCATTTTGACATCAGGTTATTGTGATTTGAAGTAATAATGAGCCTATACAGTGTTTTGATTTGTTTGCATTAGACCAAGTTCAATAGCACCTTTATTGTATATAAAATTACGACAAATGAGGTGATAATGAAAATAAACAATGTTTTTATTGATTAGATCCAAATAAACCTCAAATAACGTCAATTGACATCAAGTCATTGTGATTTGAAGTAATAATGAGTATAAACAGTGTTTTGATTTGTTTGCATCAGACCACGTTCAATAGCACCTTAAATGTCAGTAAAATCCCGACAAACGAGGTGATAATGAAAAAAAAACGTTTTTATTGATTCCATCCAAATACATTTCAAATAACGTCAATTGACATCACGTTATTGAGATTTTAAGTAATAATGAGCCTAAACATTTTTGTGATTTGTTTGTATTAGACAAAGTTCAATAGCACCTTTATTGTAAGTAAAATCCCGACAAATGAGGTGATAATGAAAAAATACAACGTTTTTATTGATTAGATCCAAATACACTTCAAATAACGTCATTTTGACATCAGGTTATTGTGATTTGAAGTAATAATGAGCCTATACAGTGTTTTGATTTGTTTGCATTAGACCAAGTTCAATAGCACCTTTATTGTATGTAAAATCACGACAAATGAGGTGATAATGAAAATAAACAAAGTTTTTATTGATTAGATCCAAATAAACTCCAAATAACGTCAATTGACATCAAGTCATTGTGATTTGAAGTAATGATGAGCATAAACAGTGTTTTGATTTGTTTGAATCAGACCACGTTCAATAACATCTTTACTGTCAGTAAAATCCCGACAAACGAGGTGATAATGAAAATATACAACGCTTTTATTGATTCCATCCAAATACACTTCAAATAACGTCAATTTACATCAAGTTATTAAGATTTGAAGTAATAATGAGCATAAACAGTGTTTTGATTTGTTTGCATCAGACCACGTTCAATAACACATTTCTTGTCAGTAAAATTCCGACAAACGAGGTGATAATGAAAATATACAACGCTTTTATTGATTCCATTCAAATACACTTCAAATAACGTCAATTTACATCAAGTTATTGAGATTTCAAGTAATAATGAGCATAAACAATGTTTTAATTTGTTTGAATTAGACCAAGTTCAATAGGACCTTTATTGTCAGTAAAATCCCGACAAACGAGGTGATAATGAAAAAAACCAACGTTTTTATTGATTCAATCCAAATTCACTTCAAATAACGTCAATTGACATCAACTAATTGTGATTTGAAGTAATAATGAGACTAAACAGTGTTTTGATTTGTTTGCATTAGACCAAGTTCAATAGCACCTTTATCGTAAGTAAAATACCGTCAAATGAGGTGATAATGAAAATATACAACGTTTTTATTGTTTAGTTCCAAATACACTTCAAATAACGTCAATTGACGTCAAGTTATTGTGATTTGAAGTAATAATGAGCCTAAACAGTGTTTTGATTTGTTTGCATTCGACCAAGTTCAATAGCACATATATTGTAAGTAAAATCTCGACAAATGAGGTGATAATGAAAAATTACAACGTTTTTATTGATTCCATCCAAATACACTTCAAATAACGTCAATTTACATCAAGTTATTGAGATTTGAAGTAATAATGAGCATAAACAGTGTTTTAATTTGTTTGCATTAGACCAAGTTCAATAGCACATATATTGTAAGTAAAATCCCGACAAATGAGGTGATAATGAAAAAATACAACGTTTTTATTGATTCCATCCAAATACACTTCAAATAACGTCAATTTACATCAAGTTATTGAGATTTGGAGTAATAATGAGCATAAACAGTGTTTTAATTTGTTTGCATTAGACCAAGTTCAATAGGACCTTTATTGTCAGTAAAATCCCGACAAATAAGGTGATAATGAAAAAATACAACGTTTTTATTGATTGAATCCAAATACACTTCAAATAACGTCAATTTACATCAAGTTATTGAGATTTGAAGTAAGAACCAGCATAAACAGTGTTTAATTAGACAACGTTCAATAGCACCTTTATTGACAGTAAAATCCCGACAAATTAGGTGATAATGAAAAAATACAACGTTTTTATTGATTCAATCCAAATTCACTTCAAATAACGTCAATTGACATCAAGTTATTGTGATTTGAAGTAATAATGAGCCTATACAGTGTTTTGATTTGTTTGCATTAGACCAAGTTCAATAGCACCTTTATTGTATATAAAATCACGACAAATGAGGTGATAATGAAAATAAACAACGTTTTTATTGATTAGATCCAAATAAACTTCAAATAACGTCAATTGACATCAAGTCATTGTGATTTGAAGTAATAATGAGCATAAACAGTGTTTTGATTTGTTTGAATCAGACCACGTTCAATAACATCTTTACTGTCAGTAAAATCCCGACAAACGAGGTGATAATGAAAATGTACAACGCTTTTATTGATTCCATCCAAATACACTTCAAATAACGTCAATTTACATCAAGTTATTGTGATTTGAAGTAATAATGAGCATAAACAGTGTTTTGATTTGTTTGCATCAGACCACGTTCAATAGCACCTTAAATGTCAGTAAAATTCCGACAAACGAGGTGATAATGAAAAAGTACAACGTTTTTATTGATTAGATCCAAATACACTTCAAATAACGTCAATTGACATCAAGTTATTGTGATTTGAAGTAATAATGAGCCTAAACAGTGTTTTGATTTGTTTGCATTCGACCAAGTTCAATAGCACATATATTGTAAGTAAAATCCCGACAAATGAGGTGATAATGAAAAAATACAACGTTTTTATTGATTACATCCAAATACACTTCAAATAACGTCAATTTACATCAAGTTATTGAGATTTGAAGTAATAATGAGCATAAACAGTGCTTTAATTTGTTTGCATTAGACCAAGTTCAATAGGACCTTTATTGTCAGTAAAATCCCGACAAATAAGGTGATAATGAAAAAATACAACGTTTTTATTGATTAGATCCAAATAAACTTCAAATAACGTCAATTGACATCAAGTCATTGTGATTTGAAGTAATAATGAGTATAAACAGTGTTTTGATTTGTTTGCATCAGACCACGTTCAATAGCACCTTAAATGTCAGTAAAATCCCGACAAACGAGGTGATAATGAAAAAAAAGCGTTTTTATTGATTCCATCCAAATACATTTCAAATAACGTCAATTGACATCACGTTATTGAGATTTTAAGTAATAATGAGCCTAAACATTTTTGTGATTTGTTTGTATTAGACAAAGTTCAATAGCACCTTTATTGTAAGTAAAATCCCGACAAATGAGGTGATAATGAAAAAATACAACGTTTTTATTGATTAGATCCAAATACACTTCAAATAACGTCATTTTGACATCAGGTTATTGTGATTTGAAGTAATAATGAGCCTATACAGTGTTTTGATTTGTTTGCATTAGACCAAGTTCAATAGCACCTTTATTGTATGTAAAATCACGACAAATGAGGTGATAATGAAAAAATACAACGTTTTTATTGATTAGATCCAAATACACTTCAAATAACGTCATTTTGACATCAGGTTATTGTGATTTGAAGTAATAATGAGCCTATACAGTGTTTTGATTTGTTTGCATTAGACCAAGTTCAATAGCACCTTTATTGTATATAAAATCACGACAAATGAAGTGATAATGAAAATAAACAACGTTTTTATTGATTAGATCCAAATAAACTTCAAATAACGTCAATTGACATCAAGTCATTGTGATTTGAAGTAATAATGAGTATAAACAGTGTTTTGATTTGTTTGCATCAGACCACGTTCAATAGCACCTTAAATGTCAGTAAAATCCCGACAAACGAGGTGATAATGAAAAAAAAACGTTTTTATTGATTCCATCCAAATACATTTCAAATAACGTCAATTGACATCACGTTATTGAGATTTTAAGTAATAATGAGCCTAAACATTTTTGTGATTTGTTTGTATTAGACAAAGTTCAATAGCACCTTTATTGTAAGTAAAATCCCGACAAATGAGGTGATAATGAAAAAATACAACGTTTTTATTGATTAGATCCAAATACACTTCAAATAACGTCATTTTGACATCAGGTTATTGTGATTTGAAGTAATAATGAGCCTATACAGTGTTTTGATTTGTTTGCATTAGACCAAGTTCAATAGCACCTTTATTGTATGTAAAATCACGACAAATGAGGTGATAATGAAGATAAACAAAGTTTTTATTGATTAGATCCAAATAAACTCCAAATAACGTCAATTGACATCAAGTCATTGTGATTTGAAGTAATAATGAGCATAAACAGTGTTTTGATTTGTTTGAATCAGACCACGTTCAATAACATCTTTACTGTCAGTAAAATCCCGACAAACGAGGTGATAATGAAAATGTACAACGCTTTTATTGATTCCATCCAAATACACTTCAAATAACGTCAATTTACATCAAGTTATTAAGATTTGAAGTAATAATGAGCATAGACAGTGTTTTGATTTGTTTGCATCAGACCACGTTCAATAACACATTTCTTGTCAGTAAAATTCCGACAAACGAGGTGATAATGAAAATATACAACGCTTTTATTGATTCCATTCAAATACACTTCAAATAACGTCAATTTACATCAAGTTATTGAGATTTCAAGTAATAATGAGCATAAACAATGTTTTAATTTGTTTGAATTAGACCAAGTTCAATAGGACCTTTATTGTCAGTAAAATCCCGACAAACGAGGTGATAATGAAAAAAACCAACGTTTTTATTGATTCAATCCAAATTCACTTCAAATAACGTCAATTGACATCAACTAATTGTGATTTGAAGTAATAATGAGACTAAACAGTGTTTTGATTTGTTTGCATTAGACCAAGTTCAAAAGCACCTTTATCGTAAGTAAAATACCGACAAATGAGGTGATAATGAAAATATACAACGTTTTTATTGTTTAGTTCCAAATACACTTCAAATAACGTCAATTGACGTCAAGTTATTGTGATTTGAAGTAATAATGAGCCTAAACAGTGTTTTGATTTGTTTGCATTCGACCAAGTTCAATAGCACATATATTGTAAGTAAAATCTCGACAAATGAGGTGATAATGAAAAAATACAACGTTTTTATTGATTCCATCCAAATACACTTCAAATAACGTCAATTTACATCAAGTTATTGAGATTTGAAGTAATAATGAGCATAAACAGTGTTTTACTTTGTTTGCATTAGACCAAGTTCAATAGCACATATATTGTAAGTAAAATCCCGACAAATGAGGTGATAATGAAAAAATACAACGTTTTTATTGATTCCATCCAAATACACTTCAAATAACGTCAATTTACATCAAGTTATTGAGATTTGAAGTAATAATGAGCATAAACAGTGTTTTAATTTGTTTGCATTAGACCAAGTTCAATAGGACCTTTATTGTCAGTAAAATCCCGACAAATAAGGTGATAATGAAAAAATACAACGTTTTTATTGATTGAATCCAAATACACTTCAAATAACGTCAATTTACATCAAGTTATTGAGATTTGAAGTAAGAACCAGCATAAACAGTGTTTAATTAGACAACGTTCAATAGCACCTTTATTGACAGTAAAATCCCGACAAATTAGGTGATAATGAAAAAATACAACGTTTTTATTGATTCAATCCAAATTCACTTCAAATAACGTCAATTGACATCAAGTTATTGTGATTTGAAGTAATAATGAGCCTATACAGTGTTTTGATTTGTTTGCATTAGACCAAGTTCAATAGCACCCATATTGAATATAAAATCACGACAAATGAGGTGATAATGAAAATAAACAACGTTTTTATTGATTAGATCCAAATAAACTTCAAATAACGTCAATTGACATCAAGTCATTGTGATTTGAAGTAATAATGAGCATAAACAGTGTTTTGATTTGTTTGAATCAGACCACGTTCAATAACATCTTTACTGTCAGTAAAATCCCGACAAACGAGGTGATAATGAAAATGTACAACGCTTTTATTGATTCCATCCAAATACACTTCAAATAACGTCAATTTACATCAAGTTATTGTGATTTGAAGTAATAATGAGCATAAACAGTGTTTTGATTTGTTTGCATCAGACCACGTTCAATAGCACCTTAAATGTCAGTAAAATTCCGACAAACGAGGTGATAATGAAAAAATACAACGTTTTTATTGATTAGATCCAAATACACTTCAAATAACGTCAATTGACATCAAGTTATTGTGATTTGAAGTAATAATGAGCCTAAACAGTGTTTTGATTTGTTTGCATTCGACCAAGTTCAATAGCACATATATTGTAAGTAAAATCCCGACAAATGAGGTGATAATGAAAAAATACAACGTTTTTATTGATTCCATCCAAATACACTTCAAATAACGTCAATTTACATCAAGTTATTGAGATTTGAAGTAATAATGAGCATAAACAGTGTTTTAATTTGTTTGCATTAGACCAAGTTCAATAGGACCTTTATTGTCAGTAAAATCCCGACAAATAAGGTGATAATGAAAAAATACAACGTTTTTATTGATTGAATCAAAATACACTTCAAATAACGTCAATTTACATCAAGTTATTGAGATTTGAAGTAAGAACCAGCATAAACAGTGTTTAATTAGACAACGTTCAATAGCACCTTTATTGACAGTAAAATCCCGACAAATTAGGTGATAATAAAAAATACAACGTTTTTATTGATTCAATCCAAATTCACTTCAAATAACATCAATTGACATCAAGTTATTGTGATTTGAAGTAATAATGAGCCTAAACAGTGTTTTGATTTGTTTGCATTCGACCAAGTTCAATAGCACCTATATTGTAAGTAAAATCCCGACAAATGAGGTGATAATGAAAAAATGCAACGTTTTTATTGATTAGGTCCAAATACACTTCAAATAACGTCATTTTGACATCAAGTTCTTGTGATTTGAAGTAATAATGAGCCTAAACAGTGTTTTGATTTGTTTGCATTCGACAAAGTACAATAGCACCTTTATTGTAAGTAAAATCCCGACAAATAAGGTGATAATGAAATAATGCAACGTTTTTATTGATTAGGTCCAAATACACTTCAAATAACGTCAATTGACATCAAGTTTTTGTGATTTGAAGTAATAATGAGCATAAACAGTGTTTTGATTTGTTTGCATCAGACCACGTTCAATAGCACCGTTATTGTCTGTAAAATCACGACAAATGAGATGATAATGAAAAAATACAACGTTTTTATTGATTCCATTCAAATACATTTCAAATAACGTCAATTTACATGAAGTTATTGAGATTTGAAGTAATAATGAGCATAAACAGTGTTTTAATTTGTTTGCATTAGACCAAGTTCAATAGGACCTTTATTGTCAGTAAAATCCCGACAAATAAGGTGATAATGAAAAAATACAACGTTTTTATTGATTGAATCCAAATACACTTCAAATAACGTCAATTTACATCAAGTTATTGAGATTTGAAGTAAGAACCAGCATAAACAGTGTTTAATTAGACAACGTTCAATAGCACCTTTATTGACAGTAAAATCCCGACAAATTAGGTGATAATGAAAAAATACAACGTTTTTATTGATTCAATCCAAATTCACTTCAAATAACGTCAATTGACATCAAGTTATTGTGATTTGAAGTAATAATGAGCCTATACAGTGTTTTGATTTGTTTGCATTAGACCAAGTTCAATAGCACCCATATTGAATATAAAATCACGACAAATGAGGTGATAATGAAAATAAACAACGTTTTTATTGATTAGATCCAAATAAACTTCAAATAACGTCAATTGACATCAAGTCATTGTGATTTGAAGTAATAATGAGCATAAACAGTGTTTTGATTTGTTTGAATCAGACCACGTTCAATAACATCTTTACTGTCAGTAAAATCCCGACAAACGAGGTGATAATGAAAATGTACAACGCTTTTATTGATTCCATCCAAATACACTTCAAATAACGTCAATTTACATCAAGTTATTGTGATTTGAAGTAATAATGAGCATAAACAGTGTTTTGATTTGTTTGCATCAGACCACGTTCAATAGCACCTTAAATGTCAGTAAAATTCCGACAAACGAGGTGATAATGAAAAAATACAACGTTTTTATTGATTAGATCCAAATACACTTCAAATAACGTCAATTGACATCAAGTTATTGTGATTTGAAGTAATAATGAGCCTAAACAGTGTTTTGATTTGTTTGCATTCGACCAAGTTCAATAGCACATATATTGTAAGTAAAATCCCGACAAATGAGGTGATAATGAAAAAATACAACGTTTTTATTGATTCCATCCAAATACACTTCAAATAACGTCAATTTACATCAAGTTATTGAGATTTGAAGTAATAATGAGCATAAACAGTGTTTTAATTTGTTTGCATTAGACCAAGTTCAATAGGACCTTTATTGTCAGTAAAATCCCGACAAATAAGGTGATAATGAAAAAATACAACGTTTTTATTGATTGAATCAAAATACACTTCAAATAACGTCAATTTACATCAAGTTATTGAGATTTGAAGTAAGAACCAGCATAAACAGTGTTTAATTAGACAACGTTCAATAGCACCTTTATTGACAGTAAAATCCCGACAAATTAGGTGATAATAAAAAATACAACGTTTTTATTGATTCAATCCAAATTCACTTCAAATAACATCAATTGACATCAAGTTATTGTGATTTGAAGTAATAATGAGCCTAAACAGTGTTTTGATTTGTTTGCATTCGACCAAGTTCAATAGCACCTATATTGTAAGTAAAATCCCGACAAATGAGGTGATAATGAAAAAATGCAACGTTTTTATTGATTAGGTCCAAATACACTTCAAATAACGTCATTTTGACATCAAGTTCTTGTGATTTGAAGTAATAATGAGCCTAAACAGTGTTTTGATTTGTTTGCATTCGACAAAGTACAATAGCACCTTTATTGTAAGTAAAATCCCGACAAATAAGGTGATAATGAAATAATGCAACGTTTTTATTGATTAGGTCCAAATACACTTCAAATAACGTCAATTGACATCAAGTTTTTGTGATTTGAAGTAATAATGAGCATAAACAGTGTTTTGATTTGTTTGCATCAGACCACGTTCAATAGCACCGTTATTGTCTGTAAAATCACGACAAATGAGATGATAATGAAAAAATACAACGTTTTTATTGATTCCATTCAAATACATTTCAAATAACGTCAATTTACATGAAGTTATTGAGATTTGAAGTAAAAACCAGCATAAACAGTGTTTTGATTTGCTTGCATTAGACCAAGTTCAATAGCACCTTTATTGTATGTAAAATCCCGACAAATGAGGTGATAATGAAAAAATGCAACGTTTTTATTGATTAGGTCCAAATACACTTCAAATAACGTCATTTTGACATCAAGTCATTGTGATTTGAAGTAATAATGAGCATAAACAGTGTTTTGATTTGTTTGCATCAGACCACGTTCAATAGCACCTTTATTGTCAGTAAAATCCCTACAAATGAGTTGAGAATGAAAAAATAACACGTTTTTATTGATGGAATCCAAATACTCTTCAAATAACGTCAATTAACATCAAGTTATTGAGATTTGAAGTAAAAACGAGCATAAACAGTGTTTAATTAGACAACGTTCAATAGCACCTTTATTGACAGTAAAATCCCGACAAATTAAGTGATAATGAAAAAAACAAACGTTTTTATTGATTCAGTTCAAATTCACTTCAAATAACGTCAATTGACATCAACTTATTGTGATTTGAAGTAATAATGAGCCTAAACAGTTTTTTGATTTCATTGCATTCGACCAAGTTCAATAGCACCTATATTGTAAGTAAAATCCCGACAAATGAGGTGATAATGAAAAAATACAACGTTTTTATTGATTCCATCCAAATACACTTCAAATAACGTCAATTGACATCAAGTTATTGTGATTTGAAGTAATAATGAGCCTAAACAGTGTATTGATGTGCTTGCATTAGACCAAGTTCAATAGTACCTTTATTGTAAGTAAAATCCCGACAAATGAGGTGATAATGAAAAAATACAACGTTTTTATTGATTCCATCCAAATACACTTCAAATAACGTCAATTGACATCAAGTTATTGTGATTTGAAGTAATAATGAGCCTAAACAGTGTATTGATGTGCTTGCATTAGACCAAGTTCAATAGTACCTTTATTGTAAGTAAAATCCCGACAAATTAAGTGATAATGAAAAAAACAAACGTTTTTATTGATTCAGTTCAAATTCACTTCAAATAACGTCAATTGACATCAACTTATTGTGATTTGAAGTAATAATGAGCATAAACAGTGTTTTGATTTGTTTGCATTCGACCACGTTCAATAGCACCTTTATTGTCAGTAAAATCACGACAAATGTGGTGATAATGAAAAAAATACAACGTATTTATTGATTCCATCCAAATACACTTCAAATAACGTCAATTTACATCAAGTTATTGAGATTTGAAGTAATAATGAGCATAAACAGTGTTTTGATTAGTTTGCATCAGACCAAGCTCAATAGCAACATTATTGTCAGTAAAATCCCGACAAATGAGGTGATAATGAAAAAACACAACGTTTTTATTGATTCCATCCAAATACACTTCAAATAACGTCAATTGACATCAAGTTATTGTTAATTGAAGCAATAATGAGCATAAACAGTGTTTTGATTTGTTTGCATCAGACCACGTTCAATAGCACCTTAAATGTCAGTAAAATCCCGACAAACGAGGTGATAATGAAAAAATACAACGTTTTTATTGATTAGATCCAAATACACTTCAAATAACGTCAATTGACATCAAGTTTTTGTGATTTGAAGTAATAATGAGCATAAACAGTGTTTTGATTTGTTTGCATCAGACCACGTTCAATAGCACCGTTATTGTCTGTAAAATCACGACAAATGAGATGATAATGAAAAAATACAACGTTTTTATTGATTCCATTCAAATACATTTCAAATAACGTCAATTTACATGAAGTTATTGAGATTTGAAGTAAAAACCAGCATAAACAGTGTTTTGATTTGCTTGCATTAGACCAAGTTCAATAGCACCTTTATTGTATGTAAAATCCCGACAAATGAGGTGATAATGAAAAAATGCAACGTTTTTATTGATTAGGTCCAAATACACTTCAAATAACGTCATTTTGACATCAAGTCATTGTGATTTGAAGTAATAATGAGCATAAACAGTGTTTTGATTTGTTTGCATCAGACCACGTTCAATAGCACCTTTATTGTCAGTAAAATCCCTACAAATGAGTTGAGAATGAAAAAATAACACGTTTTTATTGATGGAATCCAAATACTCTTCAAATAACGTCAATTAACATCAAGTTATTGAGATTTGAAGTAAAAACGAGCATAAACAGTGTTTAATTAGACAACGTTCAATAGCACCTTTATTGACAGTAAAATCCCGACAAATTAAGTGATAATGAAAAAAACAAACGTTTTTATTGATTCAGTTCAAATTCACTTCAAATAACGTCAATTGACATCAACTTATTGTGATTTGAAGTAATAATGAGCCTAAACAGTTTTTTGATTTCATTGCATTCGACCAAGTTCAATAGCACCTATATTGTAAGTAAAATCCCGACAAATGAGGTGATAATGAAAAAATACAACGTTTTTATTGATTCCATCCAAATACACTTCAAATAACGTCAATTGACATCAAGTTATTGTGATTTGAAGTAATAATGAGCCTAAACAGTGTATTGATGTGCTTGCATTAGACCAAGTTCAATAGTACCTTTATTGTAAGTAAAATCCCGACAAATGAGGTGATAATGAAAAAATACAACGTTTTTATTGATTCCATCCAAATACACTTCAAATAACGTCAATTGACATCAAGTTATTGTGATTTGAAGTAATAATGAGCCTAAACAGTGTATTGATGTGCTTGCATTAGACCAAGTTCAATAGTACCTTTATTGTAAGTAAAATCCCGACAAATTAAGTGATAATGAAAAAAACAAACGTTTTTATTGATTCAGTTCAAATTCACTTCAAATAACGTCAATTGACATCAACTTATTGTGATTTGAAGTAATAATGAGCATAAACAGTGTTTTGATTTGTTTGCATTCGACCACGTTCAATAGCACCTTTATTGTCAGTAAAATCACGACAAATGTGGTGATAATGAAAAAAATACAACGTATTTATTGATTCCATCCAAATACACTTCAAATAACGTCAATTTACATCAAGTTATTGAGATTTGAAGTAATAATGAGCATAAACAGTGTTTTGATTAGTTTGCATCAGACCAAGCTCAATAGCAACATTATTGTCAGTAAAATCCCGACAAATGAGGTGATAATGAAAAAACACAACGTTTTTATTGATTCCATCCAAATACACTTCAAATAACGTCAATTGACATCAAGTTATTGTTAATTGAAGCAATAATGAGCATAAACAGTGTTTTGATTTGTTTGCATCAGACCACGTTCAATAGCACCTTAAATGTCAGTAAAATCCCGACAAACGAGGTGATAATGAAAAAATACAACGTTTTTATTGATTCCATCCAAATACACTTCAAATAACGTCAATTGACATCACGTTATTAAGATTTTAAGTAATAATGAGCCTAAACAGTGTTTTGATTTGTTTGCATTTGACCAATTTCAATAGCACCTTTATTGTAAGTAAAATACCGACAAATGAGGTGATAATGAAAAAATATAACGTTTTTATTGATTAGATCCAAATACACTTCCAATAACGTCATTTTGACATCAAGTTATTGTGATTTGAAGTAATAATGAGCCTAAACAGTGTTTTGATTTGTTTGCATTGGACCAAGTTCAATAGCACCTTTATTGTAAGTAAAATCCCGACAAATGAGGGGATAATGAAAAAATGCAACGTTTTTATTGATTAGGTCCAAATACACTTCAAATAACGTCATTTTGACATCAAGTTATTGTGATTTGAAGTAATAATGAGCCTAAACAGTGTTTTGATTTGTTTGCATTCGACCAAGTTCAATAGCACCTTTATTGTAAGTAAAATCCCGACAAATGAGGTGATAATGAAAAAATGCAACGTTTTTATTGTTTTCATCCAAATACACTTCAAGTAACGTCAATTGACATCAAGTTATTGTGATCTGAAGTAATAATGAGCATAAACAGTGTTTTGATTTGTTTGCATCAGACCACGTTCAATAGCACCTTAAATGTCAGTAAAATCCCGACAAACGAGGTGATAATGAAAAAATACAACGTTTTTATTGATTCCATCCAAATACACTTCAAATAACGCCATTTTGACATCAAGTTATTGTGATTTGAAGTAATAATGAGCCTAAACAGTGTTTTGATTTGTTTGCATTGGACCAAGTTCAATAGCACCTTTATTGTAAGTAAAATCACGACAAATGAGGGGATAATGAAAAAATGCAACGTTTTTATTGATTAGGTCCAAATACATTCCAAATACCGTCAACTGACATCAAGTTATTGTCTTTTGAAGTAACAATGTGCATAAGCAGTGTTTTGATTTGTTTGCATTAGACCACGTTCAATAGCACCTTTATTGTCAGTAAAATCACGACAAATGAGGTGATAATGAAAAAATGCAACGTTTTTATTGTTTTCATCCAAATACACTTCAAGTAACGTCAATTGACATCAAGTTATTGTGATCTGAAGTAATAATGAGCATAAACAGTGTTTTGATTTGTTTGCATCAGACCACGTTCAATAGCACCTTAAATGTCAGTAAAATCCCGACAAACGAGGTGATAATGAAAAAATACAACGTTTTTATTGATTCCATCCAAATACACTTCAAATAACGTCAATTGACATCACGTTATTAAGATTTTAAGTAATAATGAGCCTAAACAGTGTTTTGATTTGTTTGCATTTGACCAAGTTCAATAGCACCTTTATTGTAAGTAAAATCACGACAAATGAGGTGATAATGAAAAAATGCAACGTTTTTTTTGATTAGGTCCAAATACACTTCAAATAACGTCATTTTGACATCAAGTTATTGTGATTTGAAGTAATAATGAGCCTATACAGTGTTTTGATTTGTTTACATTAGACCAAGTTCAATAGCACCTTTATTGTATATAAAATCACGACAAATGAGGTGATAATGAAAATATACAACGTTTTTATTGATTAGATCCAAATAAACTTCAAATAACGTCAATTTACATCAAGTTATTGAGATTTGAAGTAATAATGAGCATAAACAGTGTTTTCATTAGTTTGCATCAGACCAATTTCAATAGCACCTTTATTGTCAGTAAATTCCCGACAAATGAGGTGATAATGAGAAAATACAACGTTTTTATTGATTAGATCCAAATACACTTCAAATAACGTCAATTGACATCAATTTATTGTGATTTGAAGTAATAATGAGCCTAAACAGTGTTTTGATTTGTTTGCATTCGACCAAGTTCAATAGCACCTTTATTGTCAGTAAAATCCCGACAAATTAGGTGATAATAAAAAAATAAAACGTATTTATTGATTCCATCCAAATACTCGTCAAATAACGTCAATTTACATCAAGTTATTGAGATTTGATGTAATAATGAGGATAAACAGTGTTTTGATTAGTTTGCATTAGACCAAGTTCAATAGCACCTTTATTGTCAGTAAAATCCCGACTAATGAGGTGATAATAAAAAATACAACGTTTTTATTGATTCCATCCAAATACACTTCATACACTTCAAATAACGTCAATTGACGTCAAGTTATTGAGATTTGAAGAAAAAACGAGCATAAACAGTGTTTTGATTTGTTTGTATTAGACCAAGTTCAATAGCACCTTTATTGTAAGTAAAATTCCGACAAATGAGGTGATAATGAAAAAATATAACGTTTTTATTGATTAGATCCAAATACACTTCCAATAACGTCATTTTGACATCAAGTTATTGTGATTTGAAGTAATAATGAGCCTAGACAGTGTTTTGATTTGTTTGCATTGGACCAAGTTCAATAGCACCTTTATTGTAAGTAAAATCCCGAAAAATGAGGGGATAATGAAAAAATGCAACGTTTTTATTGATTAGGTCCAAATACACTTCAAATAACGTCATTTTGACATCAAGTTATTGTGATTTGAAGTAATAATGAGCCTAAACAGTGTTTTGATTTGTTTGCATTCGATCAAGTTCAATAGCACCTTTATTGTAAGTAAAATCCCGACAAATGAGGTGATAATGAAAAAATGCAACGTTTTTATTGATTAGGTCCAAATACATTCCAAATACCGTCAACTGACATCAAGTTATTGTCTTTTGAAGTAATAATGTGCATAAACAGTGTTTTGATTTGTTTGCATCAGACCACGTTCAATAGCACCTTTATTGTCAGTAAAATCACGACAAATGAGGTGATAATGAAAAAATGCAACGTTTTTATTGTTTTCATCCAAATACACTTCAAGTAACGTCAATTGACATCAAGTTATTGTGATCTGAAGTAATAATGAGCATAAACAGTGCTTTGATTTGTTTGCATTAGACCACATTCAATAGCACCTTTATTGTCAGTAAACTCTCGACAAATGAGGTGATAATGAAATAATACAACGTTTTTATTGATTTCATCCAAATACACTTCAAATAACGTCAATTAACATCAAATTATTGTGATTCGAAGTAATAATGAGCATAAACAGTCCTTTGATTTGTTTGCATTAGACCACATTCAATAGCACCTTTATTGTAAGTAAAATACCGACAAATGAGGTGATAATGAAAAAATATAACGTTTTTATTGATTAGATCCAAATACACTTCCAATAACGTCATTTTGACATCAAGTTATTGTGATTTGAAGTAATAATGAGCCTAAACAGTGTTTTGATTTGTTTGCATTGGACCAAGTTCAATAGCACCTTTATTGTAAGTAAAATCCCGACAAATGAGGGGATAATGAAAAAATGCAACGTTTTTATTGATTAGGTCCAAATACACTTCAAATAACGTCATTTTGACATCAAGTTATTGTGATTTGAAGTAATAATGAGCCTAAACAGTGTTTTGATTTGTTTGCATTCGACCAAGTTCAATAGCACCTTTATTGTAAGTAAAATCCCGACAAATGAGGTGATAATGAAAAAATGCAACGTTTTTATTGTTTTCATCCAAATACACTTCAAGTAACGTCAATTGACATCAAGTTATTGTGATCTGAAGTAATAATGAGCATAAACAGTGTTTTGATTTGTTTGCATCAGACCACGTTCAATAGCACCTTAAATGTCAGTAAAATCCCGACAAACGAGGTGATAATGAAAAAATACAACGTTTTTATTGATTCCATCCAAATACACTTCAAATAACGTCATTTTGACATCAAGTTATTGTGATTTGAAGTAATAATGAGCCTAAACAGTGTTTTGATTTGTTTGCATTGGACCAAGTTCAATAGCACCTTTATTGTAAGTAAAATCACGACAAATGAGGGGATAATGAAAAAATGCAACGTTTTTATTGATTAGGTCCAAATACATTCCAAATACCGTCAACTGACATCAAGTTATTGTCTTTTGAAGTAACAATGTGCATAAGCAGTGTTTTGATTTGTTTGCATCAGACCACGTTCAATAGCACCTTTATTGTCAGTAAAATCACGACAAATGAGGTGATAATGAAAAAATGCAACGTTTTTATTGTTTTCATCCAAATACACTTCAAGTAACGTCAATTGACATCAAGTTATTGTGATCTGAAGTAATAATGAGCATAAACAGTGTTTTGATTTGTTTGCATCAGACCACGTTCAATAGCACCTTAAATGTCAGTAAAATCCCGACAAACGAGGTGATAATGAAAAAATACAACGTTTTTATTGATTCCATCCAAATACACTTCAAATAACGTCAATTGACATCACGTTATTAAGATTTTAAGTAATAATGAGCCTAAACAGTGTTTTGATTTGTTTGCATTTGACCAAGTTCAATAGCACCTTTATTGTAAGTAAAATCACGACAAATGAGGTGATAATGAAAAAATGCAACGTTTTTTTTGATTAGGTCCAAATACACATCAAATAACGTCATTTTGACATCAAGTTATTGTGATTTGAAGTAATAATGAGCCTATACAGTGTTTTGATTTGTTTACATTAGACCAAGTTCAATAGCACCTTTATTGTATATAAAATCACGACAAATGAGGTGATAATGAAAATATACAACGTTTTTATTGATTAGATCCAAATAAACTTCAAATAACGTCAATTTACATCAAGTTATTGAGATTTGAAGTAATAATGAGCATAAACAGTGTTTTCATTAGTTTGCATCAGACCAATTTCAATAGCACCTTTATTGTCAGTAAATTCCCGACAAATGAGGTGATAATGAGAAAATACAACGTTTTTATTGATTAGATCCAAATACACTTCAAATAACGTCAATTGACATCAATTTATTGTGATTTGAAGTAATAATGAGCCTAAACAGTGTTTTGATTTGTTTGCATTCGACCAAGTTCAATAGCACCTTTATTGTCAGTAAAATCCCGACAAATTAGGTGATAATAAAAAAATAAAACGTATTTATTGATTCCATCCAAATACTCGTCAAATAACGTCAATTTACATCAAGTTATTGAGATTTGATGTAATAATGAGGATAAACAGTGTTTTGATTAGTTTGCATTAGACCAAGTTCAATAGCACCTTTATTGTCAGTAAAATCCCGACTAATGAGGTGATAATAAAAAATACAACGTTTTTATTGATTCCATCCAAATACACTTCATACACTTCAAATAACGTCAATTGACGTCAAGTTATTGAGATTTGAAGAAAAAACGAGCATAAACAGTGTTTTGATTTGTTTGTATTAGACCAAGTTCAATAGCACCTTTATTGTAAGTAAAATTCCGACAAATGAGGTGATAATGAAAAAATATAACGTTTTTATTGATTAGATCCAAATACACTTCCAATAACGTCATTTTGACATCAAGTTATTGTGATTTGAAGTAATAATGAGCCTAGACAGTGTTTTGATTTGTTTGCATTGGACCAAGTTCAATAGCACCTTTATTGTAAGTAAAATCCCGAAAAATGAGGGGATAATGAAAAAATGCAACGTTTTTATTGATTAGGTCCAAATACACTTCAAATAACGTCATTTTGACATCAAGTTATTGTGATTTGAAGTAATAATGAGCCTAAACAGTGTTTTGATTTGTTTGCATTCGATCAAGTTCAATAGCACCTTTATTGTAAGTAAAATCCCGACAAATGAGGTGATAATGAAAAAATGCAACGTTTTTATTGATTAGGTCCAAATACATTCCAAATACCGTCAACTGACATCAAGTTATTGTCTTTTGAAGTAATAATGTGCATAAACAGTGTTTTGATTTGTTTGCATCAGACCACGTTCAATAGCACCTTTATTGTCAGTAAAATCACGACAAATGAGGTGATAATGAAAAAATGCAACGTTTTTATTGTTTTCATCCAAATACACTTCAAGTAACGTCAATTGACATCAAGTTATTGTGATCTGAAGTAATAATGAGCATAAACAGTGCTTTGATTTGTTTGCATTAGACCACATTCAATAGCACCTTTATTGTCAGTAAACTCTCGACAAATGAGGTGATAATGAAATAATACAACGTTTTTATTGATTTCATCCAAATACACTTCAAACAACGTCAATCAACACCAAATCATTGTGATTCGAAGTAATAATGAGCATAAACAGTCCTTTGATTTGTTTGCATTAGACCACATTCAATAGCACCTTTATTGTCAGTAAATTCCCCACAAATGTGGTGATAATGAAAAAAAATACAACGTATTTATTGATTCCATCCAAATACACTTCAAATAACGTCAATTTACATCAAGTTATTGACATTTGAAGTATTAATAAGCCTAAACAGTGTTTTGATTTGTTTGTATTAGACCAAAGTTCAATAGCACCTTAATTGTCAGTAAAATCCCGACAAAAGAGGTGATAATGAAATAAACAACGCTTTTATTGATTCCATCCAAATACACTTCAAATAACGTCAATTGACATCACATTATTGTGATTTGAAGTAATAATGAGCATAAACAGTGTTTTGATTAATTTACATCAGACCAAGTTCAATAGCACCTTTATTGTCAGTAAAATCCCGACAAACGAGGTGATAATGAAAAAATACAATGTACTCATTGATTCCATCCAAATACACTTCAAATAACGTCAATTTACATCAATTTATTGAGATTTGAAGTAATAATGAGCATAAACAGTGTTTTGATTAGTTTGCATCAGACCAAGTTCAATAGCACCTTTACTGTCAGTAAAATCCCGACAAACGAGGTGATAATGAAAAAATACAACCAATTTATTGATTCCATCCAAATAAACTTCAAATAACGTCAATTTACATCAAGTTATTGAGATTTGAAGTAATAATGAACATAAACAGTGTTTTGATTTGTTTGTATTCGACCAAGTTCGATAGCACCTTTATTGTCAGTATAATCCCGACAAATGATGTGATAATGAAAAAAATACAACGTTTTTATTGATTAGATCCAAATACAATTCAAATAACGTCAATTTACATCCTGTTATTGAGATTTGAAGTAATAATGAGCAAAAACAGTGTTTTGATTAGTTTGCATCTGACCAATTTCAATAGCACCTTTATTGTCAGTAAAATCCCGACAAATGAGGTGATAATGAAAAAATACACCGTTTTTATTGATTGAATCCAAATACACTTCAAATAACGTCGATTTACATCAAGTTATTGAGATTTGTAGTAAAAACGAGCATAAACAGCACCTTTATTGTAAGTAAAATCCCGACAAATGAGGTGATAATGAAAAAATACAACGTATTTATTGATTCCATCCACATACACTTCATATAACGTCAATTGACATCAAGTTATTGAGATTTGAAGTAATAATGAGCATAAAGAGTGTTTTGATTAGTTTGTATCAGACAAATTTCAATAGCACCTTTATTGTCAGTAAATTCCCGACAAATGAGGTGATAATGAAAAAAATACAACGTTTTTATTGATTCCATCCAAATACACATCAAATAACGTCAATTTACATCAAGTTAATGAGATTTGAAGTAATAATGAGCATAAACAGTGTTTTGATTAGTTTGCATCAGACCAATTTTAATAGCACCTTTATTGTCAGTAAGTTCCCGACAAATGAGGTGATAATGAAAAAATACAACGTTTTTATTGATTATATCCAAATACACTTCAAATAATGTCAATTGACATCAAGTTATTGTGATTTGAAGTAATAATGAGCATAAACAGTGTTTTGATTTGTTTGCATCAGACCAAGTTCAATAGCACCTTTATTGTAAGTAAAATCCCGACAAATGAGGGGATAATGAAAAAATGCAACGTTTTTATTGATTAGGTCAAAATACACTTCAAATAACGTCATTTTGACATCAAGTTATTGTGATTTGAAGTAATAATGAGCCTAAACAGTGTTTTGATTTGTTTGCATTCGACCAAGTTCAATAGCACCTTTATTGTAAGTAAAATCCCGACAAATGAGGTGATAATGAAAAAATGCAACGTTTTTATTGATTAGGTCCAAATACATTCCAAATACCGTCAACTGACATCAAGTTATTGTCTTTTGAAGTAATAATGTGCATAAACAGTGTTTTGATTTGTTTGCATCAGACCACGTTCAATAGCACCTTTATTGTCAGTAAAATCACGACAAATGAGGTGATAATGAAAAAATGCAACGTTTTTATTGTTTTCATCCAAATACACTTCAAGTAACGTCAATTGACATCAAGTTATTGTGATCTGAAGTAATAATGAGCATAAACAGTGCTTTGATTTGTTTGCATTAGACCACATTCAATAGCACCTTTATTGTCAGTAAACTCTCGACAAATGAGGTGATAATGAAATAATACAACGTTTTTATTGATTTCATCCAAATACACTTCAAATAACGTCAATTAACATCAAATTATTGTGATTCGAAGTAATAATGAGCATAAACAGTCCTTTGATTTGTTTGCATTAGACCACATTCAATAGCACCTTTATTGTCTGTAAATTCCCCACAAATGTGGTGATAATGAAAAAAATACAACGTATTTATTGATTCCATCCAAATACACTTCAAATAACGTCAATTTACATCAAGTTATTGACATTTGAAGTATTAATGAGCCTAAACAGGGTTTTGATTTGTTTGTATTAGACCAAATTCAATAGCACCTTTATTGTCAGTAAAATCCCGACAAACGAGGTGATAATGAAAAAATACAACGTTTTTATTGTTTTCATCCAAATACACTTCAAGTAACGTCAATTGACATCAAGTTATTGTGATCTGAAGTAATAATGAGCATAAACAGTGCTTTGATTTGTTTGCATTAGACCACATTCAATAGCACCTTTATTGTCAGTAAACTCTCGACAAATGAGGTGATAATGAAATAATACAACGTTTTTATTGATTTCATCCAAATACACTTCAAATAACGTCAATTAACATCAAATTATTGTGATTCGAAGTAATAATGAGCATAAACAGTCCTTTGATTTGTTTGCATTCGACAAAGTACAATAGCACCTTTATTGTAAGTAAAATCCCGACAAATAAGGTGATAATGAAATAATGCAACGTTTTTATTGATTAGGTCCAAATACACTTCAAATAACGTCAATTGACATCAAGTTTTTGTGATTTGAAGTAATAATGAGCATAAACAGTGTTTTGATTTGTTTGCATCAGACCACGTTCAATAGCACCGTTATTGTCTGTAAAATCACGACAAATGAGATGATAATGAAAAAATACAACGTTTTTATTGATTCCATTCAAATACATTTCAAATAACGTCAATTTACATGAAGTTATTGAGATTTGAAGTAAAAACCAGCATAAACAGTGTTTTGATTTGCTTGCATTAGACCAAGTTCAATAGCACCTTTATTGTATGTAAAATCCCGACAAATGAGGTGATAATGAAAAAATGCAACGTTTTTATTGATTAGGTCCAAATACACTTCAAATAACGTCATTTTGACATCAAGTCATTGTGATTTGAAGTAATAATGAGCATAAACAGTGTTTTGATTTGTTTGCATCAGACCACGTTCAATAGCACCTTTATTGTCAGTAAAATCCCTACAAATGAGTTGAGAATGAAAAAATAACACGTTTTTATTGATGGAATCCAAATACTCTTCAAATAACGTCAATTAACATCAAGTTATTGAGATTTGAAGTAAAAACGAGCATAAACAGTGTTTAATTAGACAACGTTCAATAGCACCTTCATTGACAGTAAAATCCCGACAAATTAAGTGATAATGAAAAAAACAAACGTTTTTATTGATTCAGTTCAAATTCACTTCAAATAACGTCAATTGACATCAACTTATTGTGATTTGAAGTAATAATGAGCCTAAACAGTTTTTTGATTTCATTGCATTCGACCAAGTTCAATAGCACCTATATTGTAAGTAAAATCCCGACAAATGAGGTGATAATAAAAAAATACAACGTTTTTATTGATTCCATCCAAATACACTTCAAATAACGTCAATTGACATCAAGTTATTGTGATTTGAAGTAATAATGAGCCTAAACAGTGTATTGATGTGCTTGCATTAGACCAAGTTCAATAGTACCTTTATTGTAAGTAAATTCCCGACAAATGAGGTGATAATGAAAAAATACAACGTTTTTATTGATTTCATCCAAATACACTTCAAATAACGTCAATTGACATCAATGTATTGTGATTTGAAGTAATAATGAGCATAAACAGTGTTTTGATTTGTTTGCATTCGACCACGTTCAATAGCACCTTTATTGTCAGTAAAATCACGACAAATGTGGTGATAATGAAAAAAATACAACGTATTTATTGATTCCATCCAAATACACTTCAAATAACGTCAATTTACATCAAGTTATTGAGATTGGAAGTAACAATGAGCATAAACAGTGTTTTGATTAGTTTGCATCAGACCAAGCTCAATAGCAACATTATTGTCAGTAAAATCCCGACAAATAAGGTGATAATGAAAAAACACAACGTTTTTATTGATTCCATCCAAATACACTTCAAATAACGTCAATTGACATCAAGTTATTGTTAATTGAAGCAATAATGAGCATAAACAGTGTTTTGATTTGTTTGCATCAGACCACGTTCAATAGCACCTTAAATGTCAGTAAAATCCCGACAAACGAGGTGATAATGAAAAAATACAACGTTTTTATTGATTAGATCCAAATACACTTCAAATAACGTCAATTGACATCAAGTTATTGAGATTTGAAGTAATAATGAGCCTAAACAGTGTTTTGATTTGTTTGCATTAGACCAAGTACAATAGCACCTTTATTGTAAGTAAAATCCCGACAAATGAGATGATAATGAAGAAATACAACGTTTTTATTGATTAGATCCAAATACACTTCAAATAACGTCAATTGACATCAAGTTATTGGTAATTGAAGCAATAATGAGCATAAACAGTGTTTTGATTTGTTTGCATCAGACCACGTTCAATAGCACCTTAAATGTCAGTAAAATCCCGACAAACGAGGTGATAATGAAAAAATACAACGTTTTTATTGATTCCATCCAAATACACTTCAAATAACGTCAATTGACATCACGTTATTAAGATTTTAAGTAATAATGAGCCTAAACAGTGTTTTGATTTGTTTGTATTTGACCAATTTCAATAGCACCTTTATTGTAAGTAAAATACCGACAAATGAGGTGATAATGAAAAAATATAACGTTTTTATTGATTAGATCCAAATACACTTCCAATAACGTCATTTTGACATCAAGTTATTGTGATTTGAAGTAATAATGAGCCTAAACAGTGTTTTGATTTGTTTGCATTGGACCAAGTTCAATAGCACCTTTATTGTAAGTAAAATCCCGACAAATGAGGGGATAATGAAAAAATGCAACGTTTTTATTGATTAGATCCAAATACACTTCAAATAACGTCATTTTGACATCAAGTTATTGTGATTTGAAGTAATAATGAGCCTAAACAGTGTTTTGATTTGTTTGCATTCGACCAAGTTCAATAGCACCTTTATTGTAAGTAAAATCCCGACAAATGAGGTGATAATGAAAAAATGCAACGTTTTTATTGTTTTCATCCAAATACACTTCAAGTAACGTCAATTGACATCAAGTTATTGTGATCCGAAGTAATAATGAGCATAAACAGTGTTTTGATTTGTTTGCATCAGACCACGTTCAATAGCACCTTAAATGTCAGTAAAATCCCGACAAACGAGGTGATAATGAAAAAATACAACGTTTTTATTGATTCCATCCAAATACACTTCAAATAACGTCATTTTGACATCAAGTTATTGTGATTTGAAGTAATAATGAGCCTAAACAGTGTTTTGATTTGTTTGCATTGGACCAAGTTCAATAGCACCTTTATTGTAAGTAAAATCACGACAAATGAGGGGATAATGAAAAAATGCAACGTTTTTATTGATTAGGTCCAAATACATTCCAAATACCGTCAACTGACATCAAGTTATTGTCTTTTGAAGTAACAATGTGCATAAGCAGTGTTTTGATTTGTTTGCATCAGACCACGTTCAATAGCACCTTTATTGTCAGTAAAATCACGACAAATGAGGTGATAATGAAAAAATGCAACGTTTTTATTGTTTTCATCCAAATACACTTCAAGTAACGTCAATTGACATCAAGTTATTGTGATCTGAAGTAATAATGAGCATAAACAGTGTTTTGATTTGTTTGCATCAGACCACGTTCAATAGCACCTTAAATGTCAGTAAAATCCCGACAAACGAGGTGATAATGAAAAAATACAACGTTTTTATTGATTCCATCCAAATACACTTCAAATAACGTCAATTGACATCACGTTATTAAGATTTTAAGTAATAATGAGCCTAAACAGTGTTTTGATTTGTTTGCATTTGACCAAGTTCAATAGCACCTTTATTGTAAGTAAAATCACGACAAATGAGGTGATAATGAAAAAATGCAACGTTTTTTTTGATTAGGTCCAAATACACTTCAAATAACGTCATTTTGACATCAAGTTATTGTGATTTGAAGTAATAATGAGCCTATACAGTGTTTTGATTTGTTTACATTAGACCAAGTTCAATAGCACCTTTATTGTATATAAAATCACGACAAATGAGGTGATAATGAAAATATACAACGTTTTTATTGATTAGATCCAAATAAACTTCAAATAACGTCAATTTACATCAAGTTATTGAGATTTGAAGTAATAATGAGCATAAACAGTGTTTTCATTAGTTTGCATCAGACCAATTTCAATAGCACCTTTATTGTCAGTAAATTCCCGACAAATGAGGTGATAATGAAAAAATACAACGTTTTTATTGGTTATATCCAAATACACTTCAAATAACGTCAATTGACATCAAGTTATTGTGATTTGAAGTAATAATGAGCATAAACAGTGTTTTGATTAGTTTGCATCAGACCAATTTCAATAGCACCTTTATTGTAAGTAAAATCCAGACAAATGAGGTGATAATGAGAAAATACAACGTTTTTATTGATTAGATCCAAATACACTTCAAATAACGTCAATTGACATCAATTTATTGTGATTCGAAGTAATAATGAGCCTAAACAGTGTTTTGATTTGTTTGCATTCGACCAAGTTCAATAGCACCTTTATTGTCAGTAAAATCCCGACAAATTAGGTGATAATAAAAAAATAAAACGTATTTATTGATTCCATCCAAATACTCGTCAAATAACGTCAATTTACATCAAGTTATTGAGATTTGATGTAATAATGAGGATAAACAGTGTTTTGATTAGTTTGCATTAGACCAAGTTCAATAGCACCTTTATTGTCAGTAAAATCCCGACTAATGAGGTGATAATAAAAAATACAACGTTTTTATTGATTCCATCCAAATACACTTCATACACTTCAAATAACGTCAATTGACGTCAAGTTATTGAGATTTGAAGAAAAAACGAGCATAAACAGTGTTTTGATTTGTTTGTATTAGACCAAGTTCAATAGCACCTTTATTGTAAGTAAAATTCCGACAAATGAGGTGATAATGAAAAAATATAACGTTTTTATTGATTAGATCCAAATACACTTCCAATAACGTCATTTTGACATCAAGTTATTGTGATTTGAAGTAATAATGAGCCTAGACAGTGTTTTGATTTGTTTGCATTGGACCAAGTTCAATAGCACCTTTATTGTAAGTAAAATCCCGAAAAATGAGGGGATAATGAAAAAATGCAACGTTTTTATTGATTAGGTCCAAATACACTTCAAATAACGTCATTTTGACATCAAGTTATTGTGATTTGAAGTAATGATGAGCCTAAACAGTGTTTTGATTTGTTTGCATTCGATCAAGTTCAATAGCACCTTTATTGTAAGTAAAATCCCGACAAATGAGGTGATAATGAAAAAATGCAACGTTTTTATTGATTAGGTCCAAATACATTCCAAATACCGTCAACTGACATCAAGTTATTGTCTTTTGAAGTAATAATGTGCATAAACAGTGTTTTGATTTGTTTGCATCAGACCACGTTCAATAGCACCTTTATTGTCAGTAAAATCACGACAAATGAGGTGATAATGAAAAAATGCAACGTTTTTATTGTTTTCATCCAAATACACTTCAAGTAACGTCAATTGACATCAAGTTATTGTGATCTGAAGTAATAATGAGCATAAACAGTGCTTTGATTTGTTTGCATTAGACCACATTCAATAGCACCTTTATTGTCAGTAAACTCTCGACAAATGAGGTGATAATGAAATAATACAACGTTTTTATTGATTTCATCCAAATACACTTCAAATAACGTAAATTAACATCAAATTATTGTGATTCGAAGTAATAATGAGCATAAACAGTCCTTTGATTTGTTTGCATTAGACCACATTCAATAGCACCTTTATTGTCAGTAAATTCCCCACAAATGTGGTGATAATGAAAAAAACAACGCTTTTATTGATTCCATCCAAATACACTTCAAATAACGTCAATTGACATCACATTATTGTGATTTGAAGTAATAATGAGCATAAACAGTGTTTTGATTAATTTACATCAGACCAAGTTCAATAGCACCTTTATTGTCAGTAAAATCCCGACAAACGAGGTGATAATGAAAAAATACAATGTACTCATTGATTCCATCCAAATACACTTCAAATAACGTCAATTTACATCAATTTATTGAGATTTGAAGTAATAATGAGCATAAACAGTGTTTTGATTAGTTTGCATCAGACCAAGTTCAATAGCACCTTTACTGTCAGTAAAATCCCGACAAACGAGGTGATAATGAAATAAACAACGCTTTTATTGATTCCATCCAAATACACTTCAAATAACGTCAATTGACATCACATTATTGTGATTTGAAGTAATAATGAGCATAAACAGTGTTTTGATTAATTTACATCAGACCAAGTTCAATAGCACCTTTATTGTCAGTAAAATCCCGACAAACGAGGTGATAATGAAAAAATACAATGTACTCATTGATTCCATCCAAATACACTTCAAATAACGTCAATTTACATCAATTTATTGAGATTTGAAGTAATAATGAGCATAAACAGTGTTTTGATTAGTTTGCATCAGACCAAGTTCAATAGCACCTTTACTGTCAGTAAAATCCCGACAAACGAGGTGATAATGAAAAAATACAACCAATTTATTGATTCCATCCAAATAAACTTCAAATAACGTCAATTTACATCAAGTTATTGAGATTTGAAGTAATAATGAACATAAACAGTGTTTTGATTTGTTTGTATTCGACCAAGTTCGATAGCACCTTTATTGTCAGTATAATCCCGACAAATGATGTGATAATGAAAAAAATACAACGTTTTTATTGATTAGATCCAAATACAATTCAAATAACGTCAATTTACATCCTGTTATTGAGATTTGAAGTAATAATGAGCAAAAACAGTGTTTTGATTAGTTTGCATCTGACCAATTTCAATAGCACCTTTATTGTCAGTAAAATCCCGACAAATGAGGTGATAATGAAAAAATACACCGTTTTTATTGATTGAATCCAAATACACTTCAAATAACGTCGATTTACATCAAGTTATTGAGATTTGTAGTAAAAACGAGCATAAACAGCACCTTTATTGTAAGTAAAATCCCGACAAATGAGGTGATAATGAAAAAATACAACGTATTTATTGATTCCATCCACATACACTTCATATAACGTCAATTGACATCAAGTTATTGAGATTTGAAGTAATAATGAGCATAAAGAGTGTTTTGATTAGTTTGTATCAGACAAATTTCAATAGCACCTTTATTGTCAGTAAATTCCCGACAAATGAGGTGATAATGAAAAAAATACAACGTTTTTATTGATTCCATCCAAATACACATCAAATAACGTCAATTTACATCAAGTTAATGAGATTTGAAGTAATAATGAGCATAAACAGTGTTTTGATTAGTTTGCATCAGACCAATTTTAATAGCACCTTTATTGTCAGTAAGTTCCCGACAAATGAGGTGATAATGAAAAAATACAACGTTTTTATTGATTATATCCAAATACACTTCAAATAATGTCAATTGACATCAAGTTATTGTGATTTGAAGTAATAATGAGCATAAACAGTGTTTTGATTTGTTTGCATCAGACCAAGTTCAATAGCACCTTTATTGTAAGTAAAATCCCGACAAATGAGGGGATAATGAAAAAATGCAACGTTTTTATTGATTAGGTCCAAATACACTTCAAATAACGTCATTTTGACATCAAGTTATTGTGATTTGAAGTAATAATGAGCCTAAACAGTGTTTTGATTTGTTTGCATTCGACCAAGTTCAATAGCACCTTTATTGTAAGTAAAATCCCGACAAATGAGGTGATAATGAAAAAATGCAACGTTTTTATTGATTAGGTCCAAATACATTCCAAATACCGTCAACTGACATCAAGTTATTGTCTTTTGAAGTAATAATGTGCATAAACAGTGTTTTGATTTGTTTGCATCAGACCACGTTCAATAGCACCTTTATTGTCAGTAAAATCACGACAAATGAGGTGATAATGAAAAAATGCAACGTTTTTATTGTTTTCATCCAAATACACTTCAAGTAACGTCAATTGACATCAAGTTATTGTGATCTGAAGTAATAATGAGCATAAACAGTGCTTTGATTTGTTTGCATTAGACCACATTCAATAGCACCTTTATTGTCAGTAAACTCTCGACAAATGAGGTGATAATGAAATAATACAACGTTTTTATTGATTTCATCCAAATACACTTCAAATAACGTCAATTAACATCAAATTATTGTGATTCGAAGTAATAATGAGCATAAACAGTCCTTTGATTTGTTTGCATTAGACCACATTCAATAGCACCTTTATTGTCAGTAAATTCCCCACAAATGTGGTGATAATGAAAAAAAATACAACGTATTTATTGATTCCATCCAAATACACTTCAAATAACGTCAATTTACATCAAGTTATTGACATTTGAAGTATTAATGAGCCTAAACAGTGTTTTGATTTGTTTGTATTAGACCAAATTCAATAGCACCTTTATTGTCAGTAAAATCCCGACAAACGAGGTGATAATGAAAAAATACAACGTTTTTATTGATTTCATCCAAATACACTTCAAATAACGTCAATTGACATCAAATTATTGTGATTTGAAGTAATAATGAGCATAAACAGTGTTTTGATTGTGTTTGCATCAGACCAAGTTCAATAGCACCTTTATTGTCAGTAAAATCCCGACAAATGAGGTGATAATGAAAAAACACAACTTTTTTATTGATTCTATCCAAATACACTTCAAATAACGTCAATTTACATCACGTTATTGAGATTTAAAGTAAAAACGAGCATAAACAGTGTTTTGTTTTGTTTGCATTAGACCAAGTTCAATACCACCTTCATTGTCAGTAGAATCCCGACAAACGAGGTGATAATGAAAAAATACAACGTATTTATTGATTCCATTTAAATACACTTCAAATAACGTCAATTTACATCAAGTTATTGAGATTTGAAGTAATAATGAGCATAAGCAGTGTTTTGATTTGTTTGTGTTAGACCAAGTTCAATAGCACCTTTATTGTCAGTAAAATCCCGACAAATAAGGTGATAATGAAAAAATACAACGTTTTTATTGATTTCATCCAAATACACTTCAAATAACGTCAATTGACATCAAATTATTGTGATTTGAAGTAATAATGAGCATAAACATTGTTTTGATTTGTTTGCATCAGACCAAGTTCAATAGCACCTTTATTGTAAGTAAAATCCCGACAAATGAGGGGATAATGAAAAAATGCAACGTTTTTATTGATTAGGTCCAAATACACTTCAAATAACGTCATTTTGACATCAAGTTATTGTGATTTGAAGTAATAATGAGCCTAAACAGTGTTTTGATTTGTTTGCATTCGACCAAGTTCAATAGCACCTTTATTGTAAGTAAAATCCCGACAAATGAGGTGATAATGAAAAAATGCAACGTTTTTATTGATTAGGTCCAAATACATTCCAAATACCGTCAACTGACATCAAGTTATTGTCTTTTGAAGTAATAATGTGCATAAACAGTGTTTTGATTTGTTTGCATCAGACCACGTTCAATAGCACCTTTATTGTCAGTAAAATCACGACAAATGAGGTGATAATGAAAAAATGCAACGTTTTTATTGTTTTCATCCAAATACACTTCAAGTAACGTCAATTGACATCAAGTTATTGTGATCTGAAGTAATAATGAGCATAAACAGTGCTTTGATTTGTTTGCATTAGACCACATTCAATAGCACCTTTATTGTCAGTAAACTCTCGACAAATGAGGTGATAATGAAATAATACAACGTTTTTATTGATTTCATCCAAATACACTTCAAATAACGTCAATTAACATCAAATTATTGTGATTCGAAGTAATAATGAGCATAAACAGTCCTTTGATTTGTTTGCATTAGACCACATTCAATAGCACCTTTATTGTCAGTAAATTCCCCACAAATGTGGTGATAATGAAAAAAAATACAACGTATTTATTGATTCCATCCAAATACACTTCAAATAACGTCAATTTACATCAAGTTATTGACATTTGAAGTATTAATGAGCCTAAACAGTGTTTTGATTTGTTTGTATTAGACCAAATTCAATAGCACCTTTATTGTCAGTAAAATCCCGACAAACGAGGTGATAATGAAAAAATACAACGTTTTTATTGATTTCATCCAAATACACTTCAAATAACGTCAATTGACATCAAATTATTGTGATTTGAAGTAATAATGAGCATAAACAGTGTTTTGATTGTGTTTGCATCAGACCAAGTTCAATAGCACCTTTATTGTCAGTAAAATCCCGACAAATGAGGTGATAATGAAAAAACACAACTTTTTTATTGATTCTATCCAAATACACTTCAAATAACGTCAATTTACATCACGTTATTGAGATTTAAAGTAAAAACGAGCATAAACAGTGTTTTGTTTTGTTTGCATTAGACCAAGTTCAATACCACCTTCATTGTCAGTAGAATCCCGACAAACGAGGTGATAATGAAAAAATACAACGTATTTATTGATTCCATTTAAATACACTTCAAATAACGTCAATTTACATCAAGTTATTGAGATTTGAAGTAATAATGAGCATAAGCAGTGTTTTGATTTGTTTGTGTTAGACCAAGTTCAATAGCACCTTTATTGTCAGTAAAATCCCGACAAATAAGGTGATAATGAAAAAATACAACGTTTTTATTGATTTCATCCAAATACACTTCAAATAACGTCAATTGACATCAAATTATTGTGATTTGAAGTAATAATGAGCATAAACATTGTTTTGATTTGTTTGCATCAGACCAAGTTCAATAGCACCTTTATTGTCAGTAAAATCCCGACAAATAAGGTGATAATGAAAAAACACAACTTTTTTATTGATTCTATCCAAATACACTTCAAATAACGTCAATTTACATCAAGTTATTGAGATTTAAAGTAAAAACGAGCATAAACAGTGTTTTGTTTTGTTTGCATTAGACCAAGTTCAATACCACCTTCATTGTCAATAGAATCCCGACAAACGAGGTGATGATGAAAAAATACAACGTATTTATTGATTCCATTTAAGTACACTTCAAATAACGTCAATTTACATCAAGTTATTGAGATTTGAAGTAATAATGAGCATAAGCAGTGTTTTGATTTGTTTGTGTTAGACCAAGTTCAATAGCACCTTTATTGTCAGTAAAATCCCGACAAATGAGGTGATAATGAAAAAATACAACGTTTTTATTGATTCCATTTAAATACACTTCAAATAACGTCAATTTACATCAAGTTATTGAGATTTGAAGTAATATTGAGCATAAGCAGTGTTTTGATTTGTTTGTGTTAGACCAAGTTCAATAGCACCTTTATTGTCAGTAAAATCCCGACAAATAAGGTGATAATGAAAAAATACAACGTTTTTATTGATTTCATCCAAATACACTTCAAATAACGTCAATTGACATCAAATTATTGTGATTTGAAGTAATAATGAGCATAAACAATGTTTTGATTTGTTTGCATCAGACCAAGTTCAATAGCACCTTTATTGTCAGTAAAATCCCGACAAATGAGGTGATAATGAAAAAACACAACTTTTTTATTGATTCTATCCAAATAAACTTCAAATAACGTCAATTTACATCAAGTTATTGAGATTTAAAGTAAAAACGAGCATATACAGTGTTTTGTTTTGTTTGCATTAGACCAAGTTCAATACCACCTTCATTGTCAGTAGAATCCCGACAAACGAGGTGATAATGAAAAAATACAACGTATTTATTGATTCCATTTAAATACACTTCAAATAACGTCAATTTACATCAAGTTATTGAGATTTGAAGTAATAATGAGCATAGGCAGTGTTTTGATTTGTTTGTGTTAGACGAAGTTCAATAGCACCTTTATTGTCAGTAAAATCCCGACAAATAAGGTGATAATGAAAAAATACAACGTTTTTATTGATTAGATCCAAATACACTTCAAATAACGTCAATTGACATCAAATTATTGTGATTTGAAGTAATAATGAGCATAAACAGTGTTTTGATTTGTTTGCATTAGACCAAGTTCAATAGCACCTTTATTGTCAGTAAAATCCCGACAAACGAGGTGATAATGAAAAAAATACAACGTATTTATTGATTCCATCCAAATACACTTCAAATAACGTCAATTTACATCAAGTTATTGAGATTTGAAGAAATAATGAGCATAAACAGTTTTTTGATTAGTTTGCATCAGACCAAGTTCAATAGCACCTATATTGTCAGTAAAATCCCGACAAATGAGGTGATAATGAAAAATACAACGTTTTTATTGATTCCATCGAAATGCACTTCAAATAACGTCAATTTACATCAAGTGATTGAGATTTGAAGTAAAAACGAGCATAAACGGTGTTTTGATTTGTTTGCATTAGACCAAGTTCAATAGCACCTTTATTGTCAGTAAAATCCCGACAAAAGATGTGATAATGAAAAAATACAACGTTTTTATTGATTAGATCCAAATACACCTCAAATAACGTCAATTGACATCAAGTTATTGTGATTTGAAGTAATAATGAGCATAAACAGTGTTTTGATTTGTTTGCATCAGACCACGTTCAATAGCACCTTTATTGTCAGTAAAATCCCGACAAACGAGGTGATAATGAAAATATACAACGTTTTTATTGATTGCATCCAAATACACTTCAAATAACGTCAATTTACATCAAGTTATTGAGATTTGAAGAAATAATGAGCATAAACAGTTTTTTGATTAGTTTGCATCAGACCAAGTTCAATAGCACCTATATTGTCAGTAAAATCCCGACAAATGAGGTGATAATGAAAAATACAACGTTTTTATTGATTCTATCCAAATACACTTCAGATAACGTCAATTTACATCAAGTTATTGAGATTTGAAGTAAAAAAGAGCATAAACAGTGTTTTGATTTGTTTGCATCGGACCAAGTTCAATAGCACCTTTATTGTCAGTAAAATCCCGACAAATGAGGTGATAATGAAAAAATACAACGTTTTTATTGATTTCATCCAAATACACTTCAAATAACGTCAATTGACATCACATTATTGTGATTTGAAGTATTAATGAGCCTAAACAATGTTTTGATTTGTTTGTATTATACCAAGTTCAATAGCACCTTAATTGTCAGTAAAATCCCGACAAAAGAGGTGATCATGAAATAAACAACGCTTTTATTGATTCCATCCAAATGCACTTCAAATAACGTCAATTTACATCAAGTTATTGAGATTTGAAGTAATAATGAGCATAAACAGTGTTTTGATTTGTCTGTATTAGACCAAGTTCAATACCAACTTTATTGTCAGTAAAATTCCGACAAATGAGGTGATAATGAAAAAATACGACGTTTTTATTGATTCCATCCAAATACACTTCAAATAACGTCAATTTACATCAAGTGATTGAGACTTGAACTAAAAACGAGCATAAACGGTGTTTTGATTTGTTGGCATTAGACCAAGTTCAATAGCACAGTTATTGTCAGTAAAATCCCGACAAAAGATGTGATAATGAAAAAATACAACGTTTTTATTGATTAGATCTAAATACACTTCAAATAACGTCAATTGACATCAAGCTATTGTGATTTGAAGTAATAAAGAGCATAAACAGTGTTTTGATTTGTTTGCATCAGACCACGTTCAATAGCACCTTTATTGTCAGTAAAATCCCGACAAATGAGGTGATAATGAAAAAATACAACGTTTTTATTGATTTCATCCAAATACACTTCAAATAACGTCAATTGACATTACATTATTGTGATTTGAAGTATTAATGAGCCTAAACAGTGTTTTGATTTGTTTGCATTATACCAAGTTCAATAGCACCTTAATTGTCAGTAAAATCCCGACAAAAGAGGTGATAATGAAATAAACAACGCTTTTATTGATTCCATCCAAATACACTTCAAATAACGTCAATTTACATCAAGTTATTGAGATTTGAAGTAATAATGAGCATAAACAGTGTTTTGATTTGTCTGTATTAGACCAAGTTCAATACCACCTTTATTGTCAGTAAAATCCCGACAAAAGATGTGATAATGAAAAAGTACAACGTTTTTATTGATTAGATCCAAATACAACTCAAATAACGTCAATTGACATCAAGTTATTGAGATTTGAAGTAATAATGAACATAAACTGTGTTTTGATTTGTCTGTATTAGACCAAGCTCAATAGCACCTTTATTGTCAGTAAAATCCCGACAAACGAGGTGCTAATGAAAAAATACAACGTATTTATTGATACCATTCAAATACACTTCAAATAACGTCAGTTTACATCAAGTTATTGAGATTTGAAGTATTAATGAGCATGAACAGTGTTTTGATTTGTCTGTATTAGACCAAGTGCAATACCACCTTTATTGACAGTAAAATTCCGACAAATGAGGTGATAATGAAAAAAGACAACGTTTTTATTGATTCCATCCAAATACACTTCAAATAACGTCAATTTACATCAAGTTATTGAGATTTGAAGTATTAATGAGCCTAAACAGTGTTTTGATTTGTTTGTATTAGACCAAGTTCAATAGCATCTTTATTGTCAGTAAAATCTTGACAAAGGAGGTGATAATGAAAAAATACAACGTATTTATTGATTCCATCCAAATACGCTTCAAATAACGTCAATTTACATCAAGTTATTGAGATTTGAAGTATTAATAAGCCTAAACAGTGTTTTGATTTGTTTGTATTAGACCAAGTTCAATAGCACCTTTATTGTCAGTAAAATCCCGACAAACCAGGTGATAATGAAAAAATACAACGTATTTATTGATTCCATCCAACTACACTTCAAATAACGTCAATTTACATCAAGTTATTGACATTTGAAGTAATAATGAGCATAAACAGTGTTTTGATTTGTTTGTATTCGACCAAGTTCAATAGCACCTTTATTGTCAGTAAAATTTCGACAAATGAGGTGATAATGAAAAAAATACAACGTTTTTATTGATTCCATCCAAATACACTTCAAATAACGTCAATTTACATCAAGTTATTGAGATTTGAAGTATTAATGAGCCTAAACAGTGTTTTGATTTGTTTGTATTAGACCAAGTTCAATAGCACCTTTATTGTCAGTAAAATTCCGACAAATGAGGTGATAATGAAAAACATACAACGTTTTTATTGATTCCTTCCAAATACACTTCAAATAACGTCAATTCACGTCAAGTTATTGTGATTTGAAGTAATAATGAGCATAAACAGTGTTTTGATTTGTTTGCATTAGACCACGTTCAATAGCAACTTTATTGTCAGTAAAATCCCGACAAATGAGGTGACAATGAAAAAATACAACGTATTTATTTATTCCATCCAAATACACTTCAAAAAACGTCAATTTACATCAAGTTATTGAGATTTGAAGTATTAATGAGCCTAAACAGTGTTTTGATTTGAATGTATTAGACCAAGTTCAATAGCACCTTTATTGTCAGTAAAATCCCGACAAACCAGGTGATAATGAAAAAATACAACGTATTTATTGATTCCATCCAAATACACTTCAAATAACGTCAATTTACATCAAGTTATTGAGATTTGAAGTATTAATGAGCATATACAGTGTTTTGATTTGTTTTTATTCGACTAAGTTCAATAGCAACTTTATTGTCAGTAAAATCCCGACAAATGAGGTGACAATGAAAAAATACAACGTATTTATTTATTCCATCCAAATACACTTCAAATAACGTCAATTTACATCAAGTTATTGAGATTTGAAGTATTAATGAGCCTAAACAGTGTTTTGATTTGAATGTATTAGACCAAGTTCAATAGCACCTTTATTGTCAGTAAAATCCCGACAAACCAGGTGATAATGAAAAAATACAACGTATTTATTGATTCCATCCAAATACACTTCAAATAACGTCAATTTACATCAAGTTATTGAGATTTGAAGTAATAATGAGCATATACAGTGTTTTGATTTGTTTGTATTCGACCAAGTTCAATAGCACCTTTATTGTCAGTAAAATTCCGACAAATGAGGTGATAATGAAAAACATACAACGTTTTTATTGATTCCTTCCAAATACACTTCAAATAACGTCAATTTACATCAAGTTATTGAGATTTGAAGTAATAATGAGCATAAACAGTGTTTTGATTAGTTTGCATCAGACCAAGTTCAATAGCACATTTATTGTCAGTAAAATCCCGACAAATGTGGTGATAATGAAAAAAATACAACGCATTTATTCATTCCATCCAAATATACTTCAAATAACGTAATTTACATCAAGTTATTGAGATTTGAAGTATTAATGAGCCTAAACAGTGTTTTGATTTGTTTGTATTAGACCAAGTTCAATAGCATCTTTATTGTCAGTAAAATCTTCACAAAGGAGGTGATAATGAAAAAATACAACGTATTTATTGATTCCATCCAAATACACTTCAAATAACGTCAATTTACATCAAGTTATTGAGATTTGAAGTAATAATGAGCCTAAACAGTGTTTTGATTTGTTTGCATTTGACCAAGCTCAATAGCACCTTTATTGTAAGTAAAATCCCGACAAATGAGGTGATAATGAAAAAATACAACGTATTTATTTATTCCATCCAAATACACTTCAAAAAACGTCAATTTACATCAAGTTATTGAGATTTGAAGTATTAATGAGCCTAAACAGTGTTTTGATTTGAATGTATTAGACCAAGTTCAATAGCACCTTTATTGTCAGTAAAATCCCGACAAACCAGGTGATAATGAAAAAATACAACGTATTTATTGATTCCATCCAAATACACTTCAAATAACGTGAATTGACATCAAGTTATTTTGATTTGAAGTAATAATGAGCATAAACAGTGTTTTGATTTGTTTGCATTAGACCACGTTCAATAGCACCTTTATTGTCAGTAAAATCCCGACAAACGAGGTGATAATGAAAAAATACAACGTATTTATTTATTACATCCAAATACACTTCATATAACGTCAATTTACATCACGTTATTGTGATTTGAAGTAATAATGAGCATAAACAGTGTTTTGATTTGTTTGCATCAGACCACGTTCAATAGCACCTTTATTGTAAGTAAAATCCCGACAAATGAGGTGATAATGAAAAAATGCAACGTTTTTATTGATTAGATCCAAATACACTTCAAATAACGTCAATTGACATCAAATTGTTGTGATTTGAAGTAATAATGAGCATAAACAGTGTTTTGATTTGTTTGCATTAGACCACGTTCAATAGCACATTTATTGTCAGTAAAATCCCGACAAACGAGGTGATAATGAAAAAATACAACGTATTTATTTATTACATCCAAATACACTTCAAATAACGTCAATTTACATCAAGTTATTGAGATTTGAAGTATTAATGAGCCTAAACAGTGTTTTGATTTGAATGTATTAGACCAAGTTCAATAGCACCTTTATTGTCAGTAAAATCCCGACAAACCAGGTGATAATGAAAAAATACAACGTATTTATTGATTCCATCCAAATACACTTCAAATAACGTCAATTTACATCAAGTTATTGAGATTTGAAGTAATAATGAGCATATACAGTGTTTTGATTTGTTTGTATTCGACCAAGTTCAATAGCACCTTTATTGTCAGTAAAATTCCGACAAATGAGGTGATAATGAAAAACATACAACGTTTTTATTGATTCCTTCCAAATACACTTCAAATAACGTCAATTTACATCAAGTTATTGAGATTTGAAGTAATAATGAGCATAAACAGTGTTTTGATTAGTTTGCATCAGACCAAGTTCAATAGCACATTTATTGTCAGTAAAATCCCGACAAACGAGGTGATAATGAAAAAATACAACGTATTTATTTATTACATCCAAATACACTTCATATAACCTCAATTTACATCAAGTTATTGTGATTTGAAATAATGATGAGCATAAACAGTGTTTTGATTTGTTTGCATTAGACCACGTTCAATAGCACATTTATTGTCAGTAAAATCCCGACAAATGTGGTGACAATGAAAAAATACAACGTATTTATTTATTCCATCCAAATACACTTCAAAAAACGTCAATTTACATCAAGTTATTGAGATTTGAAGTATTAATGAGCCTAAACAGTGTTTTGATTTGAATGTATTAGACCAAGTTCAATAGCACCTTTATTGTCAGTAAAATCCCGACAAACCAGGTGATAATGAAAAAATACAACGTATTTATTGATTCCATCCAAATACACTTCAAATAACGTCAATTTACATCAAGTTATTGAGATTTGAAGTATTAATGAGCATATACAGTGTTTTGATTTGTTTGTATTCGACCAAGTTCAATAGCAACTTTATTGTCAGTAAAATCCCGACAAATGAGGTGACAATGAAAAAATACAACGTATTTATTTATTCCATCCAAATACACTTCAAATAACGTCAATTTACATCAAGTTATTGAGATTTGAAGTATTAATGTTCCTAAACAGTGTTTTGATTTGAATGTATTAGACCAAGTTCAATAGCACCTTTATTGTCAGTAAAATCCCGACAAACCAGGTGATAATGAAAAAATACAACGTATTTATTGATTCCATCCAAATACACTTCAAATAACGTCAATTTACATCAAGTTATTGAGATTTGAAGTAATAATGAGCATATACAGTGTTTTGATTTGTTTGTATTCGACCAAGTTCAATAGCACCTTTATTGTCAGTAAAATTCCGACAAATGAGGTGATAATGAAAAACATACAACGTTTTTATTGATTCCTTCCAAATACACTTCAAATAACGTCAATTTACATCAAGTTATTGAGATTTGAAGTAATAATGAGCATAAACAGTGTTTTGATTAGTTTGCATCAGACCAAGTTCAATAGCACATTTATTGTCAGTAAAATCCCGACAAATGTGGTGATAATGAAAAAAATACAACGCATTTATTCATTCCATCCAAATATACTTCAAATAACGTAATTTACATCAAGTTATTGAGATTTGAAGTATTAATGAGCCTAAACAGTGTTTTGATTTGTTTGTATTAGACCAAGTTCAATAGCATCTTTATTGTCAGTAAAATCTTCACAAAGGAGGTGATAATGAAAAAATACAACGTATTTATTGATTCCATCCAAATACACTTCAAATAACGTCAATTTACATCAAGTTATTGAGATTTGAAGTAATAATGAGCCTAAACAGTGTTTTGATTTGTTTGCATTCGACCAAGCTCAATAGCACCTTTATTGTAAGTAAAATCCCGACAAATGAGGTGATAATGAAAAAATACAACGTATTTATTTATTCCATCCAAATACACTTCAAAAAACGTCAATTTACATCAAGTTATTGAGATTTGAAGTATTAATGAGCCTAAACAGTGTTTTGATTTGAATGTATTAGACCAAGTTCAATAGCACCTTTATTGTCAGTAAAATCCCGACAAACCAGGTGATAATGAAAAAATGCAACGTTTTTATTGATTAGATCCAAATACACTTCAAATAACGTCAATTGACATCAAATTGTTGTGATTTGAAGTAATAATGAGCATAAACAGTGTTTTGATTTGTTTGCATTAGACCACGTTCAATAGCACATTTATTGTCAGTAAAATCCCGACAAACGAGGTGATAATGAAAAAATACAACGTATTTATTTATTACATCCAAATACACTTCATATAACGTCAATTTACATCAAGTTATTGTGATTTGAAGTAATAATGAGCATAAACAGTGTTTTGATTTGTTTGCATTAGACCACGTTCAATAGCACATTTATTGTCAGTAAAATCCCGACAAATGTGGTGATAATGAAAAAAATACAACGCATTTATTCATTCCATCCAAATACACTTCAAATAACGTCAATTTACATCAAGTTATTGAGATTTGAAGTAATAATGAGCCTAAACAGTGTTTTGATTTGTTTGCATTCGACCAAGCTCAATAGCACCTTTATTGTAAGTAAAATCCCGACAAATGAGGTGATAATGAAAAAATACAACGTTTTTATTGATTTCATCCAAATACACATCAAATAACGTCAATTGACATCAAATTGTTGTGATTTGAAGTAATAATGAGCATAAACAGTGTTTTGATTTGTTTGCATTAGTCCACGTTCAATAACACATTTATTGTCAGTAAAATCCCGACAAACGAGGTGATAATGAAAAAATACAACGTATTTATTTATTACATCCAAATACACTTCATATAACCTCAATTTACATCAAGTTATTGTGATTTGAAATAATGATGAGCATAAACAGTGTTTTGATTTGTTTGCATTAGACCACGTTCAATAGCACATTTATTGTCAGTAAAATCCCGACAAATGTGGTGATAATGAAAAAAATACAACGCATTTATTCATTCCATCCAAATATACTTCAAATAACGTAATTTACATCAAGTTATTGAGATTTGAAGTATTAATGAGCCTAAACAGTGTTTTGATTTGTTTGTATTAGACCAAGTTCAATAGCATCTTTATTGTCAGTAAAATCTTCACAAAGGAGGTGATAATGAAAAAATACAACGTATTTATTGATTCCATCCAAATACACTTCAAATAACGTCAATTTACATCAAGTTATTGAGATTTGAAGTAATAATGAGCCTAAACAGTGTTTTGATTTGTTTGCATTCGACCAAGTTCAATAGCACCTTTATTGAAAGTAAAATCCCAACAAATGAGGTGATAATGAAAAAATGCAACGTTTTTATTGATTTCATCCAAATACACTTCAAAAAACGTCAATTGACATCAAATTGTTGTGATTTGAAGTAATAATGAGCATAAACAGTGTTTTGATTTGTTTGCATTAGACCACGTTCAATAGCACATTTATTGTCAGTAAAATCCCGACAAATGTGGTGATAATGAAAAAAATACAACGCATTTATTCATTCCATCCAAATACACTTCAAATAACGTCAATTTACATCAAGTTATTGAGATTTGAAGTATTAATGAGCCTAAACAGCACCTTTATTGTCAGTAAAATCCCGACAAACCAGGTGATCATGAAAAAATACAACGTATTTATTGATTCCATCCAAATACACTTCAAATAACGTCAATTGACATCAAATTGTTGTGATTTGAAGTAATAATGAGCATAAACAGTGTTTTGATTTGTTTGCATTAGACCATGTTCAATAGCACCTTTATTGTCAGTAAAATCCCGACAAATGTGGTGATAATGAAAAAAATACAACGTATTTATTCATTCCATCCAAATAAACTTCAAATAACGTCAATTTACATCAAGTTATTGAGATTTGAAGTATTAATGAGCCTAAACAGTGTTTTGATTTGTTTGTATTAGACCAAGTTCAATAGCACCTTTATTGTCAGTAAAATCCCGACAAACCAGGTGATAATGAAAAAATACAACGTATTTATTGATTCCATCCAAATACACTTCAAATAACGTCAATTTACATCAAGTTATTGAGATTTGAAGTAATAATGAGCATAAACAGTGTTTTCATTTGTTTGTATTCGACCAAGTTCAATAGCACTTTTATTGTCAGTAAAATTCCAACAAATGAGGTGATAATGAAAAAAAAAGACTTTTTTATTGATTCCATCCAAATACACTTCAAATAACGTCAATTTACATCAAGTTATTGTGATTTGAAGTAATAATGAGCATAAACAGTGTTTTGATTTGTTTGCATCAGACCACGTTCAATAGCACCTTAATTGTCAGTAAAATCCCGACAAAAGAGGTGATAATGAAATAAACAACGCTTTTATTGATTCCATCCAAATACACTTCAAATAACGTCAATTTACATCAAGTTATTGAGATTTGAAGTAATAATGAGCGTAAACAGTGTTTTGATTTGTCTGTATTAGACCAAGCTCAATACCACCTTTATTGTCAGTAAAATTCCGACAAATGAGGTGATAATGAAAAAATACAACGTTTTTATTGATTCCATCGAAATGCTCTTCAAATAACGTCAATTTACATCAAGTGATTGAGATTTGAAGTAAAAACGAGCATAAACGGTGTTTTGATTTGTTTGCATTAGACCAAGTTCAATAGCACCTTTATTGTCAGTAAAATCCCGACAAAAGATGTGATAATGAAAAAATACAACGTTTTTATTGATTAGATCCAAATACACCTCAAATAACGTCAATTGACATCAAGTTATTGTGATTTGAAGTAATAATGAGCATAAACAGTGTTTTGATTTGTTTGCATCAGACCACGTTCAATAGCACCTTTATTGTCAGTAAAATCCCGACAAACGAGGTGATAATGAAAATATACAACGCTTTTATTGATTGCATCCAAATACACTTCAAATAACGTCAATTTACATCAAGTTATGGAGATTTGAAATAATAATGAGCATAAACAGTGTTTTGATTTGTCTGTATTAGATCAATTTCAATAGCACCTTTATTGTCAGTAAAATTCCGACAAATGATGTGATAATGAAAAATAGAACGTTTTTATTGATTCCATCCAAATACACTTCAAATAACGTCAATTGACATCAATTAATTTGTGATTTGAAGTAATAATGAGCCTAAACAGTGTTTTGATTTGTTTGCATTCGACCAAGTTCAATAGCACCTTTATTGAAAGTAAAATCCCGACAAATGAGGTGATAATGAAAAAATGAAACGTTTTTATTGATTTCATCCAAATGCACATCAAATAACGTCAATTGACATCAAATTGTTGTGATTTGAAGTAATAATGAGCATAAACAGTGTTTTGATTTGTTTGCATTAGACCACGTTCAATAGCACATTTATTGTCAGTAAAATCCCGACAAATGTGGTGATAATGCAAAAAATGCAACGCATTTATTCATTCCATCCAAATACACTTCAAATAACGTCAATTTACATCAAGTTATTGAGATTTGAAGTATTAATGAGCCTAAACAGTGTTTTGATTTGTTTGTATTAGACCAAGTTCAATAGCATCTTTATTGTCAGTAAAACCTTGACAAAGGAGGTAATAATGAAAAAATTCAACGTATTTATTGATTCCATCCAAATACACTTCAAATAACGTCAATTTACATCAAGTTATTGAGATTTGAAGTATTAATGAGCCTAAACAGTGTTTTGATTTGTTTGTATTAGACCAAGTTCAATAGCACCTTTATTGTCAGTAAAATCCCGACAAACCATGTGATAATGAAAAAATACAACGTATTTATTGATTCCATCCAAATACACTTCAAATAACGTCAATTTACATCAAGTTATTGAGATTTGAAGTAATAATGAGCATAAACAGCGTTTTGATTTGTTTGTATTCGACCAAGTTCAATAGCACCTTTATTGTCAGTAAAATTCCGACAAATGAGGTGATAATGAAAAAATACAACGTTTTTATTGATTCCTTCCAAATACACTTCATATAACGTCAATTTACATCAAGTTATTGCGATTTGAAGTAATAATGAGCATAAACAGTGTTTTGATTTGTTTGCATTAGACCAAGTTCATTAGCACCTTTATTGTAAGTAAAATCCCAACAAATGAGGTGATAATGAAAAAATACAACGTTTTTATTGATTCCGGCCATATACACTTCATGTAACGTCAATTTACATCAAGTCATTGAGATTTGAAGTAATAATGAGCATAAACAGTGTTTTGATTTGTTTGCATTAGACCAAGTTCAATAGCACCTTTATTGTCAGTAAAATCTTGACAAAGTAGGTGATAATGAAAAAATACAATGTATTTATTGATTCAATCCAAATACACTTCAAATAACGTCAATTTACATCAAGTTATTGAGATTTGAAGTATTAATGAGCCTAAACAGTGTTTTGATTTGTTTGTATTAGACCAAGTTCAATAGCACCTTTATTGTCAGTAAAATCCCGACAAACCAGGTGATAATGAAAAAATACAACGTATTTATTGATTCCATCCAAATACATTTCAAATAACGTCAATTTACATCAAGTTATTGAGATTTGAAGTAATAATGAGCATAAACAGTGTTTTGATTTGTTTGCATTAGACCAAGTTCAATAGCACCTTTATTGTAAGTAAAATCCCGACAAATCAGGTGATAATGAAAAAATACAACGTTTTTATTGATTAGATCCAAATACACTTCAAATAACGTCAATTGACATCAAGTTATTGTGATTTGAAGTAATAATGAGCCTAAACAGTGTTTTGATTTGTTTGCATTCGACCAAGTTCAATAGCACCTTTATTGAAAGTAAAATCCCGACAAAAGAGGTGATAATGAAAAAATGCGACGTTTTTATTGATTAGGTCCAAATACACTTCAAATAACGTCATTTTGAGATCAAGTTATTGTGATTTGAAGTAATAATGAGCCTAAACAGTGTTTTGATTTGTTTGCATTAGACCAAGTTCAATAGCACCTTTATTGTAAGTAAAATCCCGACAAATGAGGTGATAATGAAAAAATACAACGTTTTTATTGATTCCGGCCATATACACTTCAAATAACGTCAATTGACATCAAATTATTGAGATTTGAAGTATTAATGAGCCTAAACAGTGTTTTGATTTGTTTGCATTAGACCACGTTCAATAGCACCTTTATTGTCAGTAAAATCCCGACAAACCAGATGATAATGAAAAAATACAACGTATTTATTGATTCCATCCAAATACACTTCAAATAACGTCAATTTACATCAAGTTATTGAGATTTGAAGTATTAATGAGCCTAAACAGTGTTTTGATTTGTTTGCATCAGACCACGTTCAATAGCACCTTTATTGTCAGTAAAATCCCGACAAACCAGATGATAATGAAAAAATACAATGTATTTATTGATTCCATCCAAATACACTTCAAATAACGTCAATTTACATCAAGTTATTGAGGTTTGAAGTAATAATGAGCCTAAACAGTGTTTTGATTTGTTTGTATTAGACCAAGTTCAATAGCATCTTTATTGTTAGTAAAATCCCGACAAAGGAGGTGATAATGAAAAAATACAACGTATTTATTGATTCCATCCGAATACACTTCAAATAACGTCAATTTACATCAAGTTATTGAGATTTGAAGTATTAATGAGCCTAAACAGTGCTTTGATTTGTTTGCATTAGACCACGTTCAATAGCACCTTTATTGTCAATAAAATCCCTACAAACGAGGTGATAATGAAAAAATACAACGTATTTATTGATTCCATCCAAATACACTTCATATAACGTCAATTTACATCAAGTTATTGAGATTTGAAGTAATAATGAGCATAAACAGTGTTTTCATTTGTTTGCATTAGACCAAGTTCAATAGCACCTTTATTGTAAGTAAAATCCCGACAAATGAGGTGATAATGAAAAAATACAACGTTTTTATTGATTAGATACAAATACACTTCAAATAACGTCAATTGACATCAAGTTATTGTGATTTGAAGTAATAATGAGCCTAAACAGTGTTTTGATTTGTTTGCATTCGACCAAGTTCAATAGCACTTTTATTGAAAGTAAAATCCCGACAAATGAGGTGATAATGAAAAAATGCAACGTTTTTATTGATTGAATCCAAATACACTTCAAATAACGTCAATTTACATCAAGTTATTGAGATTTGAAGTAAAAACGAGCATAAACAGTATTTTGATTTGTTTGCATAAGACAAAGTTCAATAGCACCTTAATTGTCAGTAAAATCCCGACAAATGAGGTGATAATGAAAAAATACAACTTTTTTATTGATTCCATCCAAGTACACTTCAAATAACGTCAATTTACATCATGTTATTGAGATTTGAAGTAATAATGAGCATAAAAGGTGTTTTAATTTGTTTGCATTAGACCAATTTCAATAGCACCTTTATTGTCAATAAAATCCCGACAAATGAGGTGATAATGAAAAAACACAACGTTTTTATTGATTCCATCCAAATACACTTCAAATATCGTTAGTTGACATCAAGTTATTAGGATTTGAAGTAATAATGAGCATAAACAGTGTTTTGATTAGTTTGCATCAGACCAAGTTCAATAGCACCTTTATTGTCAGTAAAATCCCGACAAATGAGGTAATAATGAAAAAATACAACGTATTTATTGATTCCATCCAAATACACTTCAAATAACGTCAATTGACATCAAGTTATTGTGATTTGAAGTAATAATGAGCATAAACAGTGTTTTGATTTGTTTGCATTAGACCACGTTCAATAGCACCTTTATTGTCAGTAAAATCCCGACAAACGAGGTGATAATGAAAAAATACAACGTATTTATTTACTAGGAAGTAAAAGCGCTCGCTTCGCTCGCGCTTTAACATTCCTAGCTCCTGCGGAGTGCTTTCTATGGTTACCATACTCCATCAGTGACCGCCATTTAAATTCAGCATGAAATCAGGGTTGGTAGATCCCCGGACAGCCCCGAAGCCAAACCATGGGTCGGAAAATGGCCAGATAAAGCCAAACCTTTCTAAACAATGACCTATTGTTGTACAAACCATTATTCCATTGTTATTTCTAGCAATGGACACTTGCATTTCATTGTTTTCACATACTATATTGTGTAGCTCCGATGAAAACCCTAGATCTTTGATGTTGCCTTGCAACAAAAAATGTCCTAGATTGTGATGGTCTGCTGTACTCCAGTTTGAAGAGAATTGAATGAAAATTGACCAAAAATCTCAAAAGAAGGCAAAATTGAGCCAAACAGCCAAACTTAATTTTTGAAGCCAACAATAAGAGAAACGAGTCAAATTTCCAAAATTTGGCTGAAAAAAGCCATGTTACCAACCTTGCATGAAATCAGAGCAGTGATGGTCATTCATAAGAATTCAAATAACTAAGTAAGAATGGTATGCTATACGCCAGAAAATGAGAAAACCATACATGCCCCTTTCTATAACATCCCTTTACTCCCAAATAAGCCTCACATAAACATCAACAAAATTGTTACGTTTTCAGCACATGAATCCAGTAGCAGATGCTTTAGAGTTCCCTCGAGTCTCTTAGCTTCATTCAAATGTTAAAGTTGTTCCCCTCAATTTTTTTCTGAGTTCCTAAGGAGCTATTGTCACCTAGAGTTTTTGTGTACAGGCTGCATCTTCAGAAAGTCTGTAAATCAAATTTGGCCTAGTAAAAGGTAGGAGTCTCCACGGTAATAGTTGAACTGATGATGAAAATTTGACTTTAGATGACTTTTGCATCAGTTCATCCGCTGCAAAGTGAATACATATGTCCGCTTACGTAGGGCAAGTTTTATTTTCAAATAGTCTGACATTGCAACATGCCTGCAAAGGACCCTGGGTGACGATTGCTCTTTAATTGCTGCCGACCATTGATGCTCTAAATCTACTATAGATAGATGATACATCTGTCTCTGAGCCAGCGACGTACCTAGGAATTCGAAAGGGGGGTTGGATGGTTGTTTCCCTTCATACAGTTTAGTTCAAACCTGGAGCCTATTGATAAAGACATGTCATGCATAGATTCGTTTCAAATATCTAAAAAAAGTTGGCACCCAGGGTTAATCTTTGATGAATGGTCAGATTTTGAGAAGAAAGCCTCTCCCTTACTACTAAAACATTAAAACTTTTATAGCGCCAAACCAAATAAAAAGCTTATTTATCTTTAGTTCCCTTCCACGCTCCAACGTCGCTTGGTAAGATTGCTAACAGACACGACCACTTTCTTCTCAAAAATTTGAAAGAAATGAAAGTGTAAGTAAAAGCTGAACAATATGCTTTTGAGCATATCCTCTTTATTTGCTTTTTGCAAATAGGAGCTCTTCTTTTTCTCCACGGTGAATCGTCTTTTCATTGCAGTTTCGATCTTACCTAAGGATTTCTGACTTTTCAATAAAGTTTCCCAATTTTTTCGAATTTGATAAGTGGCATTTCACTCATTCGAAAAAGCGTGCAAGATTTTCTCAGGACGGAAGAATTTTTACGGATTTTGGTGGAACATTCGTAGAAACAAAAGGACTTTTGCGGAAGATGTAGAAGAGGTTTGAAATGCCCCTCGGAATTTGGGGGCAATGTCCCCAATCCCTACAATTTCTGCAACTGTTACAGAAGCCCACCAATATTTAAAATTGCTCTAGTGCCTTCGCAGCAATACAGGAAACTGCGAAGGCAGTAGTAATACTTATTTCCTGTATAGTATGATACAGGAAATAAGTGAAAATAAGTCAAATTATGCCAAGGCTTTCCTTGAATGAAATTAATAGCTGCTAAGTCCTAGCACCGGAGATTCTTAATTTTTGATGATCTAAGAATAGAGTTTCTTATAAGCAGTTTTTTACGAAAGAAATTTTTTGTGCAACTGTACATTCATAAAATAGATGTGTGCATTGATATGTAAGGAATTAGAAATAAGGGTGCTCTGTGAGAAAATACTACGGTATGTTAGAATTCAGCTTTTCATATGAATAAACTGCGATTTTATTGAAGTGTGGACCATAGGATCATGCGACCATTCAACCATACGACCCCGGTCCATTTTTTCATTTCATTTTTCATTTAATCATATTTATCCACAAATCCCTATCAGCTTATACAACAACGAGATAATAGTTTGAAAAATAACAATAGTAAAAAGAAAAATAAAAAAAAGAACAACGTACTATATTATATCTACAAAGAATAATATGGAATGTAACCGTGGTAAGTGCTGCTCTTCCTAGGGATCGTGCTTTGGGTTAAATGCTAGTGTAGCAAGTAGTCCTTCAGTTTCTTTTTAAATGTGAGAACTGTGGGGCTTTTCCTTATATCAAGAGGTATATCATTCCACAGTTTAGCACCAGAGTAAAGAAAACTCTTTTTTGAAAATTCTAGGTTGCGTTTTGGGATATCAATATCTAGGCAGTTTATCGTTACGTAAGCAGATATTTGAGATCTCATGGTGAATTTTCCTTGAAGGCTGTTCGGACATAAATTATTCATTATCTTATATGCCATAACAGCCTTGTCGTATTTGATAAGGTTAGAGACAGAGAGCCAATTGCACGTCCATCCGTCCTTTACATTGGAGCTTTCAATTAATGTGCGAGCTCTGTCTTGGAGACGCTGCAAATGATTTAATTTGGTATCAAACAAACTGCCCCATAGTTCATTACCGTATCGCAGGTGGCTTTCAACCAGGGCTCTGTAGACTTGCTCTAACTTAGATTGGGGTAAAATATCTTTAAGTTTGCGAATAGAGGATAGTCCACATTTTACTTTGCATTTAAGGCTTTTATATTGTTCGTTCCAACTTAAGTTTTCATCGACCCTTATTCCAAGATATTTCACTGTCTGAACTCTTCTTATCGGTTCCTCATCAACCTGTAGCTGCACGGGTTCATGGATACCGTTAAGTTGTCTTTTGTGGCCAACAATCAAGAATTCAGAATTTTTCGCATTAAGACTAAGCTTGTTTCGTCTCATCCACTCTGAAATATTTGTTAGTTCGGTTCTCAAGTCATCGCAAAGTGTGTCTACATCTTCTACCGAACATGCTACACTGGTATCATCTGCATACATGTTTGGGGAAGATTTAACCAGACACTGAGCAAAATCATTTACATAAAGGATGAATAAAAGTGGCCCAAGGCACGATCCCTGTGGTGTTCCATGTTTTACAACCTTACGACTCGACCTTTGACCACCTATTTGGCAATACTGTTCTCTCCTCGTTAGGTAGGACGAGAACCATTGATGAGGACCTCCAACAATGCCATAGACAGCTAACTTTGCAAGTAACAGATCATGGTCCACCGTATCAAAGGCCTTTTTAAGATCTAGAAAGACACTCATGTTTACCTTTTTCTGTCGATATTGGAGAACCACAATCCAAAGTTTGATATATATAAGCTTACTAAATTTTTGCTCCACCGATGGTTTAGTGAACACGTAAGGCATTAGTACGTGTCAAGGTTTTCTTGGTCACGTAGAATTCCGTGTATTCATACTGAGCTAGCGAGTTGTTGTAAACAAAACCGGACCCTCTGAATACAATTAGAATGGATGAATATCTGTGTTGAATATCCACTTCTTTGCTTGATTCTAATCAGGGAAAGCAAATTTTCCACGTTTCAGTTGATAGGCAATGAAAGTAACAGACTCAGAATAGAGGGCTATAAAGCATTTCGACCGTTAGGGTTTCTCCAGTCTTTCTTGCCTCTCTAATTTTTTTAGAACAATAACAAAGAAGTAAGAAAGTTATAACTTAAATGCAAACATCTCTTCATTCTCATCCAGATCCCCTGTCACTCAGGAGCACCTCTGTTGACATTGAAAATAATGGAAGCATCAATACATCGTAACAAAGTCTTGTTAACCAAATGCATAAAACTTTGGCCTGGGCCTGGGGTAGTATTGTCGTATGATCTGGGGTTGTAAGTCCCGGGTCGCAGAGTCCTCGGGTCCGGTCAAAAGAACATCTCAGTTTTTGTGCGAATAGCGAGTTGGCAAGCTAACGGCTGCATGCATGATACAAGTAAAAAGACTGTAGAAATGATCTGAAAGCAGAAAATCTGTCCATTGTTGGACCTTTTGTGCTGAATTCTCTTTCAGAGTTCGTAAACAAGTAGTACAAAAGATGATACTGATAGAAGGAAAATAGTGATGAGGTCATTTACTAACTCATTGAAAAATAGACCAAGGACCTTTTATCATTATTTACGGACATTACATAATTTTGAAATCATGGAAAAGCGATGAATCAAGGGAGTACTAAAAGCAGTTACTGGACTCAAAAGTAAGCTTTGCTTAATTCATTACCAAACTTGCATTATTTTCATTCAACAGCAGAACCCAAGAAATAGCTATTTCGTCATCAAGTAAGAAAAATGTTTTGCCAAATTCAGACTCTGCATACCTCAGTTATGCTACTTAGCTTAGCCCCAGCGATGACTGAATTGCTGAACTGTTATTGAGGTTGTTTCCAAGTCACCCCTTTTGTAATAACCGAGGACTCTCCCTCGCTGTGAAACTTTAATCATACTCTACTTTGGTAAAAAAGCTTGGTTAAGGAACAGGTTGCAATCAACATTCTTTATACGGGTAAACAGGATTTTTTTTTGGATTTGGCCTTGAGCTAGTCATCCCGTCAACATTTGGAAATGACGACTCTGTGTTCTTAGGGTCACCGGTCTGATTTGTACTGTATGCCATTTTGGCCGAAGCAGAGAAACTCATGCTATGCGTATGGCCTTTAATAAAATCGTCAAAAATCAGCTTCAAGAGAAATCACTTTATAACTTGGGCTAAATCTTCACTAAGAATTGAGTAAAGGTTGTATGCGTTGTAATCAGTAAATTTATAAGCAGAAGACCTAAAAAACTACAAGGGCAGACTCTCAATTTGTGGCACGGCGACAGAACCAAGAGGAGGGCCTCTCCAAAATGGGGCAATACTTCGTTGTAGCCAACGTGAGCATCAAAATACTTTACTACAAGCCAGATAGATACTGCAGCTAACATAATATCAACTATTTGCAAGCTTTCACTCCCTTGGTGTTTGGAAAAAGCAGCTGCAAAACTTGTTTTTAGCTCAGATTGAACGCTTCCATCACATTTCTATGGCTGCCATCAGCATCCACAAAGAAAGGTCGAAGGTTAAGGCCTATTGTTGAATTGAATTGCTAAAATTTGGGTACAAAACCCCTCTCCACATTACCCCAAGATATCGTACGAAGAAAAGTATTGGACCACAGGCAAGCCTTTAACGTCAGCTATTTTTCATCGTTTTTCTGGAATTTTTGGAGGTAAGCAGCGGGCGTGAGAAGCTGCGTGCGGGAAAGTGTCACAAACAGGAATGTGCGTAACAAAACTCTTCATCGCTTATATATATAGATTCCATCCAAATACACTTCATATAACGTCAATTTACATCAAGTTATTGCGATTTGAAGTAATAATGAGCATAAACAGTGTTTTGATTTGTTTGCATTAGACCAAGTTCATTAGCACCTTTATTGTAAGTAAAATCCCAACAAATGAGGTGATAATGAAAAAATACAACGTTTTTATTGATTCCGGCCATATACACTTCATGTAACGTCAATTTACATCAAGTCATTGAGATTTGAAGTAATAATGAGCATAAACAGTGTTTTGATTTGTTTGCATTAGACCAAGTTCAATAGCACCTTTATTGTCAGTAAAATCTTGACAAAGTAGGTGATAATGAAAAAATACAATGTATTTATTGATTCAAACCAAATACACTTCAAATAACGTCAATTTACATCAAGTTATTGAGATTTGAAGTATTAATGAGCCTAAACAGTGTTTTGATTTGTTTGTATTAGACCAAGTTCAATAGCACCTTTATTGTCAGTAAAATCCCGACAAACCAGGTGATAATGAAAAAATACAACGTATTTATTGATTCCATCCAAATACATTTCAAATAACGTCAATTTACATCAAGTTATTGAGATTTGAAGTAATAATGAGCATAAACAGTGTTTTCATTTGTTTGTATTCGACCAAGTTCAATAGCACCTCTATTGTCAGTAAAATTCCGACAAATCAGGTGATAATGAAAAAATACAACGTATTTATTTATTACATCCAAATACACTTAATATAACGTCAATTTACATCAAGTTATTGAGATTTGAAGTAATAATGAGCATAAACAGTGTTTTGATTTGTTTGCATTAGACCAAGTTCAATAGCACCTTTATTGTAAGTAAAATCCCGACAAATCAGGTGATAATGAAAAAATACAACGTTTTTATTGATTAGATCCAAATACACTTCAAATAACGTCAATTGACATCAAGTTATTGTGATTTGAAGTAATAATGAGCCTAAACAGTGTTTTGATTTGTTTGCATTCGACCAAGTTCAATAGCACCTTTATTGAAAGTAAAATCCCGACAAAAGAGGTGATAATGAAAAAATGCGACGTTTTTATTGATTAGGTCCAAATACACTTCAAATAACGTCATTTTGAGATCAAGTTATTGTGATTTGAAGTAATAATGAGCCTAAACAGTGTTTTGATTTGTTTGCATTAGACCAAGTTCAATAGCACCTTTATTGTAAGTAAAATCCCGACAAATCAGGTGATAATGAAAAAATACAACGTTTTTATTGATTAGATCCAAATACACTTCAAATAACGTCAATTGACATCAAGTTATTGAGATTTGAAGTAAAAACGAGCATAAACAGTATTTTGATTTGTTTGCATTCGACCAAGTTCAATAGCACCTTTATTGTCATTAAAATCCCGACAAAATAGGTGATAATGAAAAAATACAACGTTTTTATTGATTCCATCCAAATACACTTCAAATAACGTCAATTGACATCAAGTTATTGTGATTTGAAGTAATATTGAGCCTAAACAGTGCTTTGATTTGTTTGCATTAGACCAAGTTCAATATTACCTTTATTGTAAGTAAAATCCCGACAGAAGAGGTGATAATAAAAAAATACAACGTATTTATTGATTCCATCCAAATACAGTTCAAATAACGTCAAATTACATCAAGTTATTGAGATTTGAAGTAATAATGAGCATAAACAGTGTTTTGATTTGTTTGCATCAGATCACGTTCAATAACACCTTTACTGTCAGTAAAATCCCGAGAAACGAGGTGATAATAAAAATATACAACGTTTTTATTTATTCCATCCAAATACACTTCAAATAACGTCAATTGACATCAGGTTATTGTGATTTGAAGTAATAATGAGCATAAACAGTGTTTTAATTTGTTTGCATTAGACCAAGTTCAATAGCACATTTATTGTCAATAAAATCTCGACAAATGAGGTGATAATGAAAAAATACAACGTTTTCATTGATTAGATCCAAATACACTTCAAATAACGTCAATTGACATCAAGTCAATGTGATTTGAAGTAATAATGGGCATAAATAGTGTTTTGATTTGTTTGCATTAGACCAAGTTCAATAGCACATTTATTGTCAATAAAATCTCGACAAATGAGGTGATAATGAAAAAATACAATGTTTTTATTGATTCCATCCAAATACACTTGAAATAACGTCAATTGAGATCAGGTTATTGTGATTTGAAGTAATAATGAGCATAAACAGTGTTTAATTAGACAACGTTCAATAGCACCTTTACTGTAAGTAAAATCCCGACAAATGAGGTGATAATGAAAAAATACAATGTTTTTATTGATTAGATCCAAATACACTTCAGATAACGTCAATTGACATCAAGTCATTGTGATTTGAAGTAATAATGAGTATAAACTGTGTTTTGATTTGTTTGCATCAGACCACGTTCAATAGCACCTTTATTGTCATTAGAATCCAGACAAAAGAGGTGATAATGAAAAAATACAACGTATTTATTGATTCTATCCAAATACACTTCAAATAACGTCAATTTACATCAAGTTATGGAGATTTGAAGTAATAATGAGCATAAACAGTGTTTTGATTTGTTTGCATCAGACCACGTTCAATAGCACCTTTATTGTCAGTAAAATCCCGACAAAAGAGGTGATAATGAAAAAATACAACGTCTTTATTGATTCCATCCAAATACACTTCAAATAACGTCAATTTACATCAAGTTATTGAGATTTGAAGTAATAATGAGCATAAACAGTGTTTTGATTTGTTTGCATTAGACCATGTTCAACAGCACCTTTATGGTCAGTAAAATCCCGACAAATGAGGTGATAATGAAAAAATACAACGTTTTTATTGATTCCATCCAAATACACTTCAAATAACGTCAGTTTACATCAAGTTATTGAGATTTGAAGTAATAATGAGCAAAAACAGTGTTTTGATTTGTTTGCAACAGACCACGTTCAATAGCACCTTAATTGTCAATAAAATCCCGACAAAAGAGGTGATAATGAAAAAATAGAACGTTTTTATTGGTTCCATCCAAATACACTTCAAATAACGTCAATTTACATCAAGTTATTGAGATTTGAAGTAAAAACGAGCATAAACAGTGTTTTGATTTGTTTGCATTAGACCAAATTCAATAGCACCTTTATTGTCAGTAAAATCCCGACAAATGAGATGATAATGAAAAAGTACAACGTTTTTATTGATTACATCCAAATAAACTTCAAATAACGTCAATTTACATCAAGTTATTGAGATTTGAAGTAATAATGAGCATAAACAGTGTTTTGATTTGTTTGCATCAGACCACGTTCAATAACACCTTTATTGTCAGTAAAATCCCGACAAACGAGGTGATAATAAAAAAATACAAGGTTTAAATTGATTCCATCCAAATACTCTTCAAATAACGTCAATTGACATCAAGTTATTGAGATTTGAAGTTAAAATGAGCATAAACAGTGTTTTGATTTGTTTGCATTAGACCAAGTTCAGTAGCACCTTTATTGTCAGTAAAATCCCGACAAAAGAGGTGATAATGAAAAAATACAACGTTTTTATTAATTCCATCCAAATACACTTCAAATAACGTCAATGACATCAAGTTATTGTGAGTTGAAGTAATATTGAGCCTAAACAGTGTTTTGATTTGTTTGCATTAGACCAAGTTCATTAGCACCTTTATTGTAAGTAAAATCCCAACAAATGGGTTGATAATGAAAAAAACACAAGGTTTTTATTGATTCCATCCAAATACACTTCAAATAACGTCAATTTACATCAATTTATTGAGATTTGAAGTAATAATGAGCATAAACAGTGTTCTGATTTGTTTTCATTAGACCACATTTAAAATCTCGACAAATGAGGTGATAATGAAAAAATACAACGGTTTTATTGATTCCATCCAACTACACTTCAAATAACGTCCATTACAATCAAGTTGTTGAGATTTGAAGTAAAATAGGGTGTTTCAGAAAAATTGTGCCCCGTTTGCCTGAAGATTGCGACAAAACAACAAAAGATTCTCAATAACCTTTTCCATGATGTTGCTCTTCAGATGTTCAATCAAAATTTGCCACTGTCCCCGTGAAAATCCGTTGGAAAATGATGGAGCTATGACTTTCAGACGACCAAATTTGCCCGTTGACTGAAACCAGCTGTCTGCCATTTTATCGTACTATCTTGCAACGATAATCAGCTTCATGGATCAACAGAAAGAGCAGCCTTTAATGTCATAGCTCTCATGAAAATTCCAATAGTCATCAGAGAGTTAAACAATTTTGTACCCCACGATCTTTGATGGAGTGCCAAAATGAAGATAAGAATTCCCATAGTAGTAAAACATCAAAGGTTTCGACAAAAATATTTTTCAAATTAAATTTGTCTTCTTCTCTACATAGATTTCTTCCTTAATTTGTTACACGCAATTGTTGATTTACTACCGAAGACAATGAAGTAAAAGAAACGAGAGGGGCAAAAGATTTTGAATTCAGACACTCCTCGCAGCTGCAAGCAAAACGTGACTATATGTTTGTCATTACCGTTTGGTTGTTTATTTTCTTGGGATCCTCGTCTTCGTTTTGACATTCAATCAAGGATCGTGGAGAAAGAAATAGCTGAACTCTCTGATGATTACTGAAACTTTCACGAGAGCTATGAAATTGGAGGTTACTGTTTCATCTCATCCACGGAGCTGTTTACCGTTGCAAAATAGTAATACAAAATGGCCGACCGATGGTTTCCGTCATCAGGGAAATTTGGCCTTCTGAACGTCATAGCTCCATCATTTCTCAACAGATTTTTTTGGGGATGGTAGCAAACTTTATTTGAACGTCTGAAGAGTAACATCTAGTAAAAGTATGGTGAGGACCTTTTGCTACTTTGTTGCAATCTTCAGGCAAACGGGGCACAAATTTTCTGGGACACCCTGTAGTTAAGAGACGTTTTGTTGCAACTTAAACCCTCCGCTGAAGTCTCACTTCGATCGAATACAAGTTCAACACGTATGCAACATTCTATAGATTTGTCACATATAATATATAGTTTTGAATTATCTTTTTATTCAGTTTAACATTTGTTTTAAGTAGATGTTTTTTAGCATCCCAGATTCTGTGATGAATTCTCACATCTAGTTAAGAGACGTATTGTTGCAACTTATACTCTATACTGAAGTCTCAAATCAAACGAATACAAGTTCAACACGCTTTCAACATTCTATAGATTTGTCACATATAATATATAGTTTTGAATTGTCTTTTTATTCAGTTTAACATTGGTTTTAAGTAGACGTTTTTGAGCATCCCAGATTCTGTGATGAATTCTCACATCTAGTTAAGAGACGTATTGTTGCAACTTATACTCTATACTGAAGTCTCACATCAATCGAATACAAGTTCAACACGTATGCAACATTCTGTAGACTTGTCACATATAATAGATAGTTTTGAATTATCTTTTTATTCAGTTTAACATTTGTTTTAAGTAGATGTTTTTTAGCATCCCAGATTTTGTGGTGAATTCTCACATCTAGTTAAGAGACGTATTGTTGCAACTTATACTCTATACTGAAGTCTCACATCAATCGAATACAAGTTCAACACGCTTTCAGCATTCTATAGATTTGTCACATATAATATATAGTTTTGAATTATCTTTTTATTCAGTTTAGCATTTGTTTTAAGTAGATGTTTTTGAGCATCCCAGATTCTGTGATAAATTCTCACATCTAGTTAAGAGACGTATTGTTGCAACTTATACTCTATACTGAAGTCTCACATCAATCGAATACAAGTTCAACATGCTTTCAACATTCTATAGATTTGTCACATATAATATATAGTTTTGAATTATCTTTTTATTCAGTTTAGCATTTGTTTTAAGTAGATGTTTTTGAGCATCCCAGATTCTGTGATGAATTCTCACATCTAGTTAAGAGACGTATTGTTGCAACTTATACTCTATACTGAAGTCTCACATCAATCGAATACAAGTTCAACACGCTTTCAACATTCTGTAGACTTGTCAAATATGATATATATTTGTGAATTGTCTTTTTATTCAGTTTAACATTTGTTTTAAGTAGATGTTTTTGATCATCCCAGATTCTGTGATGAATTCTAACATCTAGTTAAGAGACGTATTGTTGCAACTTATACTCTATACTGAAGTCTCACATCAATCGAATACAAGTTCAACACGTATGCAACATTCTGTAGACTTGTCACATATAATAGATAGTTTTGAATTATCTTTTTATTCAGTTTAACATTTGTTTTAAGTAGATGTTTTTTAGCATCCCAGATTTTGTGGTGAATTCTCACATCTAGTTAAGAGACGTATTGTTGCAACTTATACTCTATACGGAAGTCTCAAATCAAACGAATACAAGTTCAACACGCTTTAAACATTCTATAGATTTGTCACATATAATATATAGTTTTGAATTATCTTTTCATTCAGTTTAACTTTTGTTTTAAGTAGATGTTTTTAGCATCCCAGATTCTGTGATGAATTCTCACATCTAGTTAAGAGACATATTGTTGCAACCTAATCACTCCGCGGAAGTCTCACTTCGATCGAATAGATGTTTAATTCGATATCAACGTTTTATTGTGTTGTCAAATATGATTTATAGTTGGGCAGTGTCTTTTTCTTCAGTTTAACCATGAGCGACAGGACACAAAAAGATAGGGTCGGGCCTAAGCTACTCTCGCAGTGATTACTGAGACCAACGTTATGAATTCAGTTTGCAATCAATATGTAATGATGTAAGGAATACTTACTCGTGCTCTTGTTCTTCTCTGTCATTTCCTTGCCTTGCAATTTCTGCCAAATACAGCCAGCATCGGAGCTAGATTCCCCTTCCATGACAGAACTAACATGACGAATATTTTCTCACTCCTCCGCACTCACCTTTTCAAAACTACGCGCTGCGGAGGAGGGAAAATATATTCGTCATGTCGTGGAAGGGGAATCTAGCTCCGATCCTGGCTGTATTTGGCAGAAATTGCAAAGCAAGGAAATGACAGAGAAGAACAAGAACACGAGTAAGTATTCCTTACATCATTACATATTGATTGCAAACTGAATTCATAACGTTGGTCTCAGTAATCACTGTGAGAGTAGCTTAGGCCCGACCCTATCTTTTTGTGTCCTGTCGCTCATGGTTTAACATGTGTTGGAAGGTGGAAGTCGATGTTTTTGAGCATCCTAGATTCTGTGATGAATTCTCACATCTAGTTAAGAGACGTATTGTTGCAACTTATACTCTATACACGCCCGACAACCCCTACTGACGTGTGACGTCACATTGAATCCTCGAAGCTGTGGAGGCAGGTGGAGGTCATGTGATTTTTGCGCGCCCTTTTCCTGATTTCATCACGCGTACACATCAAAAAACATTTCATTTTTGTAAGATCTGATATTGAGCGTGTTTAGTAATAAAAACTGTGCAAAAATTGAAGATTTTGATGATTTGGAAGCAGAGAAACTAACGCTATGGATGCTAGCAGGTAAGCAGATCCTCGTCGATTTCACGAAAATCTCGTAGGCCCGGGATTGCAACTCAACATTAATCTTTGAATTTCTTATCCACCTGCTGTGATATTCCAAAGATGTTTGATTTTATTTGGAAGAACAGTCTTCACAAACTTAGTTTTCTTTTGTTTGGGATAATTTGGAAATGAAATTACCCATTTTCAGGAAGTGTTTAATCGTAAGACTCCCTTTAGATTTTTCTTTCGTTTCGTAAGACGAAAATTCATGATTTTTATTCAGGGTTGTTTTCTCGAGAAGTGACGAGTTTATTTGAAAAGCGAACTATCCTATACCATGCAAAATTCATTTTTCTTTCATTTGATATGGCACTTTGCATCTTTTTGGCTTCCTTTTCAGATCCTTTGAATTAGGCGCGGATCAACTTCGCTTTGCAATTCCATTATTTTTGTTAGGCCAACAAGTCTCCACCTAGACTTTTTGTCTCTTTCTCAATCATAAGTCCTCTATTTGATCGATAAGTTGGCATTTTCTGGAACGACATTCATACTTTCTTCCAAAAACCAATTAAATTGTGATTCTGTAGCTTTTTCTGAACTTAGAGTTGCATTCCACCTGCATGTTGAATTGCTGCAATTCCGCTCGTCAAATTTTACCAAAATTTCACTTTTTCATTCAAGGCCAATTTTCTTCCAAATGCTACGTCCTATGAGAAAGAAACCCTTCCTATACCATGCAAAATTCATTTCTCTTTCTTTTGAGCTAAAGTTTGGTATATCTTTTGTTGTTGTTATGAAACCTATAAAAAAGGCGTGGACTAACTATGAATTTTGTACCCATTATTTTTGTTAAGCCAACCAGTCTCCACCTCGACTTTTTGTCTCTTTCTCAGTCATAAGTTCTCTATTTGATCGATAAGTTGGCATTTTCAAAAACAAAATTCATACTTTCTTCCAAAAACCAATTAAATTGTGATTCTGTAGCTTTTTATGAACTTAGAGTTGCATTCTACCTGCATGTTGAATTGCTGCAATTCCGCTCGTCGAATTTTACCAAAATTTCACATGTTCATTCAAGGCCAATTTTCTTCCAAATGCTACGTCCTATGAGAAAGAAACCCTTCCTATGCCATGCAAGATTCATTTCTCTTTCTTTTGAGCTAAAGTTTTATATATTTTTTGTTGTTGTTATGAAACCTATAAAAAAGGCGTGGACTAACTATGAATTTTGTACCCATTATTTTACTTAGGCCAGTCTGTCTCCATCTCCATTTTTCAACGTTTGTGCGGCTTTCTGCCGCCTTGGTATCCAATTTTTTTCGATTTTATCTCATTATATCCATATTTCCATGCAAAAATCACTTCTCCCAAGAAATTTTGGCTTTATCTTGTTTCTAGGGTTTCTTTCAACTTGCACGCCATTCATATGCTTATCGCTTCGTCAAATCTTACAGAAATTGATCTGATTCATTAG
>CAXHUP010000019.1:0-32000 GCA_964020215.1 Aurelia sp. 3 sensu Dawson et al. (2005) | reverse complement strand
CAAAAACCAGGTGAGGTCGCACATAAAGCTTATAGGTTTGATCAAGGACCTCTCTTGATACATATTCTGAAAGATATTTTAACAAACCAATTCCTCTGCGTGCTTTCAAGAAAGCCTCTCGAACATGACTTTTGAAATTCAACCCCACCCAGGGTGCTTGCTGTGGTGCTTGTGTTCCAATTTTGAGGCGACCTCCTCTCCCAATTAAAGACCGTCATGGAGTGGCTTATTTCTTTTACTCTGGAGTACCGAATAAACGGGGGGGGGGTGAGAATAATCGGGGGGGGGGGGGTTGGAAATAGTTCGATATAACAATAATCGGGGGGTTGGAATAATCGGGGGGGGGGGGCTTGTTGGAGAAACAGAAAATAGTCGTTTTCTTAGTGAACAAGTATCTTTTACATATTTATGTGAACAGTGATGTTACTGATACATTTATTTTTGAACCCTGGTTCTGTTGAATGCACTTTTTAAGACGTTTTCTTGTGTTTATTCAGAAATTATCTTTACTATCATTTCATTTTTCAAAAAATTAATAAAAGGGGGCTCGGAATAAGAGCGGGGGGGTTGGAAAATTTTTTGAAAAATTAATAAGCGGGGGGGGGGGCGATTATTCGGTACTCGAGAGTACATGAAAAAACAACCTCGGTCCAAGAGCTCAGTTCGAGCGTTCGATCGAGTGGCGTTAGAGCTTATATCAGTATTGTGCAGATTCGAAAATTCGACAAAATGTAGCAAAATACCGTTCGATTTTTCGATTGTGATTCTAACACGAAGAAACTCGATTCGAATCAAAGCTTTAATAGACCTTTTAGCTATTCTACGAAAGAGCCTGGATCGAGCGTTATTTTTAGACATTTTTATACACGAGGTTCGATTGAGTGGCGTTAGAGCTTCTATCAGTATTGTGCACATTCGAAAATTCTACAAATTGTAATGATATATCGTTCGATCCAGATTCTTTTTGAGAATGGCTAAAAGGTCTATTTTTGTGCTTTGCAAAGGTTTCCTATCGAGCCATCAGGGCTACATATACTTTTCTAGAAAACAGGCTGACTACTTACAAATGAAGCACTTATGACATTTTCAGGGCAGGTTGTAGTTCTTATCACAAGGACAGTGTTCCAGCACTGTAAAATAAGGGAATAAAGTCGAAAAATGAAGTTTTGAATATCGAATTCTTTTTACACCATCTTTATTGAGCGCACCCTGGGGGTCAAAGTTCAGCAGCAGGTTGAAAGTTCGGCAGCTCTGGGGTCTGGGGAGCTGATGTGGAAAAAAATATATTTCAAATCGGTCAAGGGATCGTCAAGATATTGATTTTTGAACTTTGGCCTAATTTGTTTGTTTGTTTACATCGGTTTACATTACTGTTTCCGGCGAGGGGCAGTTCACTCCTTCGAAAAAGCGTACGAGATTTTTTCAGAACAAAAGGATTTTTACGGATTTTTGATGGATTTTTCTGGCAAACAAAAGGATTTTTGCCAAAGGCGTACGAGATTTTTTGGAGTGAAATGCCCCTCGGTTTCCGGCGGTTTCCGGAATAGTGCTGTTTGAGGGCAGTTTTTAAATCCTCATTTCTCCGTCCAGGAAAGTCCGAAATTCTTCATTGTTGTTACTTTGCACAATCTCAAAAAAGCTCAAAAATAGTTCACTTTACCCCGTCTTATCCTATTAGATTTCTTCAGAAATAGAATTTTTACGGAGTTTTTGATGTATTTTCCTTCAAAAGTAAAAGCTGTCTCTGCAAAGGTCTCAAGGGCCATTGGCTTTTTAAAGCATGCCAGGAAGTTTCTACCAAGGGCAACTCTTGAGAATCTGTACACAGGTATTGTTGAGCCGCACTTTCGATACTGTTGTTCTGTTTGGGGTTGTTGTGGTTCTAGTGAAATCAACCAGCTACAAAAGCTTCAAAACCGAGCTGCAAGGATTGTTACCAGTAGCAGCTTTGACACCCCAAGCAGGCCACTCATTGAGAGGTTGGGCTGGAAGACCATTGAACAACTCATCAGCTATCAGTCGAAAACAATGGTCTTCAAGTCACTCAATGAGCTGGCTCCACAATACCTGAGTAGCCTCTTCAAGAGAAATTCACAATGCTCCACCCGCTGCCTTCGAAATACTGAGACTGACCTGAGGGTACCAAAGAAAACTTCTGCAAATGGTCAGAAATGTTTCTCTTTTAGGGGAGCAAAATTGTGGAATAGCCTTTCAGCTGAGTCAAAGCAGGCATCCTCCCTAAATAGCTTCAAAAAGTCTGTTTAGGGATAACTGCGGGGGTGGGGCCTGCGGTGGTGGCGCTGGTTGTCCCTGGGTGGCGGGCCGGCTTGGGGCGAATGGCGGTCATGTTTTGATCGCTGTTCGCACTGGGCTGGCCTGGCGGGTCGCCTGGGGGCGGCTGGTGCTGGCGCTGCAGGGTCTGCCCCCGTTTGAGAATTCTCGGATTCGTTTTATTTTTCTCTCTTTTATTTTATTTTCAATATGTATATAAATAATTAATTCTTGTAAATAGGTTTTTGATATTATGGTTTTTATTGTAATTAGCTTAGGGCAGTTTATTTGGTATTTTTGTAATTAACGTTTTTATCGGAGGGCCCCTTGAAAAACGGCTTTTGCCGAAGGGCAACCCTCCTTAAATATATGAAATGAATGAATGAATGAATGAATGAATGAATGAAAAGAAAAGGATGTTTTGCCAATAGAGTGCGAGAATTTTTGGGAAGAATCGAGGGGCATTTCACTCCCAAAAATCCCGTACACCTTTGGCAAAAATCCTTCTCGTATGCTTTTTACAATGAGTGAGAAGAGTGAAATGAAATGAACTGAACCGAACTGAGAATTGAAATGCTCCTGGATGCAGATGCAATATCTTTCTAACCTCTGTTCACATCTGTTTACTCTAGTGTGAAGTGAGGTGTGTGAAGTGAGGTGTGAACCAAGCCAAGGCAAACAAGAGACATCAAATAGGCCGATCGTGTCCATGATCTTTCCACGATTCGCTGTGAATAACAATTTGTTTCGTTCCCAGGGGGCGGGGGGCGGGCGGAGCTGCGCCTCCTTATCTTGTGAGTGTTGCTATTAACTGTTTAAATCCATAACAACAATAATGAATAACAAGTTTTCAACAGGATTAGCGCGGTATCCCTTTGGAGTAGCCTGCGTGCAGTCTTTATCTTCTTTCAATTTTACAAAAGAAAGACTGCACGCAGGCTACCTTTGGAGCTCTTTGAAGATCAACAAGGTGTAACTTCCCATCGCAAGGAAGACAAAGGGATCTGACGACCGTCTCTCACGGCGTTAGAAGACAAATGATAAAGCGAGGCTAGGAATGTAGTTATAGTGATAGTAAAGCTTTCAGCTCCATCCAGTGAGTAAGCGAGCTGCCGTTTTGCGAAACCACTCTGCTCGAGGGGCATTTCACTCCCAAAAATCTCGTACAACTTTGGCAAAAATCCTTATGTTTTCAAGAAAAGTCCATCAAAAATCCGTATAAATCCTTTTGTTCTGAAAAAATCTCGTACGCTTTTTCCAATGAGTGAATTAGTGCCCCTCGACTCTGCTCATATTCGGTCTATCGAAAAGCTGTAAAAAGGACGTGTTCTTACATATGTAGTGTTGAACGTTTTGTTGATTCCCCAAAACTACTCGAAAAAGTTTTCGATTTCTTTCGCTATATCTTTAGCTAGGTTGTTGATCTACAACTTTGCCAATTCTGATTGAAAAAGCTAGAATAGATTTCTCCCAAATGGAATTTTGTATCTCTGTTTACTTTTTGACAGCGAATGTCAGAAACCTTGGTCAACAGATGTTGCGAATTAACTTTCTGAAATGCCTCAACTTGCAAAAGAATAGCGTGATCTGTTGGTAACGCAAGATCCAAGTCTCAATAGATATCCTTGAAACACTTGTGAAAGTATCATTTCTTGAATGCTACTAAGCAATTTCACAACCTTCCGTTTCGTGTCTTTTGAGACTTTCATGAGCATAATTTCTCTAAGGGCGTATTCTTTTGTGCATCTGAAGTCTGCGAAGTCTTCTGAAAACGGTAGGCTTCGCACAGAAAACTTTAAGTTACCAATAGAATGGGAATTCTGAAAACGATAGAATTGGCAGACTTCGCAGAGAAAAATGCCAAAAGAATGGGAATCCTGAAAAAATGAGACTTCGAATGTTGTTGTTCGACCGAGCGAATTGAAGCCATTGCAATACAATGTACTTTTGCTATGCCAATCACAAGAGAAAAAGAATGTGCAAAGTGACATCGTTTTTCCGAATGTTTTTGAAAACTTTTTCATTCACGAAACAATGCTTTTTGCGATCTTTCAAAAGTCTGCAACCCTGGATCAGAGTATTTTTTAGTACTGAAACAAGAAAAAAGAAAAAAATAAAAAAGAAGGGTGGAAGGAAATCTGCTCCTTCCTCTCTTCTTTTTTCTTTTTTTCTTTCTTTTTAATTTCAGATTTTTTTGTCAAAAACGTACTAAAAATACTCTGATCCAGGGTAAAAGTCTGCCAGCTTCAGGAGCAGGTTTCCGAAGCCCCTCTGAAGCCTCGGATCCCAAAGAGCCCAAAAGAATTCGTAAAAGATCTCTCGGAAGTCTACCGAAAACAGAATGACCAAAAGAATGGACTTTCATAAAAAGCGATATGAAGTCTGTGAAGTCTACCGTTTTCGGTAGAAGGGTACCAAAAAAATGGGATTTTATCTTCTACCAACTCTACCGTTTTCAGAAGATGCCCAAGAGAATAGGCTCTAAGAGTCCTCAATGAACAGAGATCCGAAATTTTGTTACAAAAGGGTTCAGCTCTATCTTATGTGCTAATTAGTTGACCAAGGTTTCTACCCTTCGATGTCAAGAGGTAAACAGAAATATGAAATCGATTGCGAGAAAAAGCCAGCCTAAGATAAAGCGAAAGACAAACAAAATTGTTTTGAGCAGTTTAGTAGATAAACCCTTTGAAATCATCAAAAAGTTTTGAAGAATGATTTGCGAAGCCAGCCTTATCGGAAACATTGCAATTTACACATCTTTCGATTGCCCTTCGGCGCTCTCTGGCCAAGACCATGGAGAAGAACGTCCCCTTTGCTGCATTCAGATAGACCGAATAGTGTCGGAGAAATTAAAGACATTGAGTCCGTATAAATAGCGTTCTCATGACCAATATCACCTTCTATTCAATCATGAAACAAGAGTTGACATCCCTATTGAAATTAAACGAAAGGAATTCCTCAGGATAATGCATGGATTAAGAAGTCTTTGGTCTCCACCGCTAATGACTTTAGCATTATTGTGCGATAACAAAAGGCCGTCAACGGTTTGTCAGCAAAAATTCAGGACAGCGTTAACGCTCAACTATTTATATGGACTCAGATGGCACGCGAAAATCACAAAAACCTGATAAACCTAGTCAATTCCTTTAAATGTTTTCTGCGGAGACTGGTTGCGGGTTGCGCAAAGTGGTATGGGATGGCAGATATTTATTCAGTCGCGTGATTTCTGAGTAGAGGACGGTCATGGAGATTAGCGCGGTTTCCCTTTTAAGTCATCAAGGTGTAATTTTGCATGACACAGAAAACAAAGGGATTTGATGACCGTCTCTCATGGCGTTGATGGACAACTAAATATTTTTGAATTTTTGAAAACGCACATTATTTTATCCGTGTTCTGGGTTTCTGGGTTAGCGTCCACACGGAGACGGCGTTTTCGGTCACCAAAAACGAAGCTTTTCGAAAACGCTCTCCAAAGTGAATCTTTTTGAAAACGCTGCTTTCATGTATTCGTGTAGCCTGCGTGCAGACTCTACTGATCCCTTTTCAGACAGGTTCTCCTCCTGTAGAGTCTGCGCATCAGCGACCAAATCCTTGTTGTCAGTTCATGAGAAACATGGAACCTTTCCTGATTGGCTGACGCATATCCCCTTTCTTTCATGAGCGTCTCTGTCTTTGTTCGAGTATGCTGGTATTTAATTAGCTCTTCCATGGACAAAGCTGGCCAATGAAACCTTATTGTGTGTGGGTGTTATGCCTTCCCACTCTATAGGTCGCTCTATTGAATCCAATTCAATGATTTGGTTCCTCAAGAGAGGGAATCGCGCGTGGCTCAGAACAAGGATTTGGTCGCCGATGCGCAGACTCTACTGGAGGAGAACCTCTCTGAAAAGAAATCAGTAGAGTCTGCACGCAGGCTAGTATTCGTGTGGACTGGCGAAAACGTACCCTGGGTACCAGAGCCTCAATCTTTTTATTATCCTTTGGCTCTGGTTCCCAGGGTAGTGAAAACGGAGCTTTTCGAAAACGCCGACGTCACAGAATCGATTTACTACGTGTCAGAGCATGCGCACGGATCTTTGGGGATCACGCGAGGGCATTTGCTTGTCTGTTTTCTTTTATCGAAGCATCTATGATCGAAGTTCGAATGTCGAAGTTTACATGTAGCAGCTGTGGACGGGAATTTTTTCGAAAACGCTCCTCGTGTGGACGCGGATACTTTTTATACGGATAAAAAAGCGTTTTCGAAATCATACCGATACGTGTGGACCATAGGAATGAATGTTGCCGACCCAATCTGTTAGAGTCAGGTCGTACTGATCCTCTCGTTTTTCTGTTTGGCCGTTTGCATGTTATAAACTTGCCAAACACATTATAATCACTTCAGGTATCATAAAATGTTACGGGTCAAATGTCTCTTCTTGGTTTGAAAAGGACCACGCACTCATCTCTTACCGCTCCCTGTGTCATCAGAAAGGTTGCGAAGTATGTAAAAGAAATTGCTTATAAGAAACTCAACACTCAGGTTGCCAAAATAGTAAGAAACTCCAGTTCTGGGAAAATATAACTTAAGAAACTTAGTTTTACCCTTCTCAAGTTTTATTACTTTGTTTTCCTATTTCCTGTGTGGGACTGGGATGGTATTTGAGAAATATCGGAACACTTTAAAGACAATTGCTTTGAAAATATTCATGAGGGAACAGATATTAAACATTGGCCGACATGACATATGCGTATATTGCAAATAACTCTAAGCGTTTCATTGGATTATTCTATGAAAATTCAGATTTGTGTGTAGAGACTTCATTGCGCGCAATGATCTGCTAGAAATTACATGAGTTGAAACATTGATTGAAAGACGATATCACAATGTTATGAAATGGTACTTGATACTCCTTTCCAAAAAAGCAAAGCGACAACAGACACTATAGCGTGCCTGGGTTTAATTTGTCTTGTGTGCAGCATCGCAGGATGATATGGGCCAAGTCATTCCGCTTAATCCACATTAAACAAATAAAGTGTAACTTTTACCATCACAAATACGTTTCAGTTAATAAGCCGTACCAAGCCTTTCCCTTAAGTTTACACCGAGTTCCTGCGTTGCCAAATCAACATTTCTAATTTTTGATGCTGACAAATACACATTTTTTTATAAGAAACTAGGATCAGGCCATAGTACTAAAAGTTTCTTAATTGAACATGAAATTTTGTCCATTTTAGTACCAAAAGTTTCTTAATTGGTTTCTTATTTTTTGGATGCATGAATTGTCAATGTGGTCGCTAACACTGCTGCAGATATGTTTCCTGATATTTAAAACATCATACAGCAATAAACAATGTTCTACTATGTTGAAAACACAAATGGTTAGATATATATTCCCCCCCCCCAGGAGACCATTTGTCGGAAAATGTTGCTCTCTTGTCGGTATTTTTGTGATTTAAATGTCTCGCTTTGGAAGATTTTGAGGAGAAATTATGCATAAAAACATGAATGTATCAGAGTTAAAAAATATTGATCGCAAGTTTGAATGCTAAATATGGCTAAATTTTAGTTATTGAGGAGTTAGATCGTTCATTTTATGTACAAATTCAATTTATGTTTCTTTAACTGTTGTTGTTGTTGTTGATGGTTTTTTGTCGGAAAATTTTGGTTTTTCGCCCCCCCCCCACCTATGCAGACATGGCTGGAAAAGGCCCTGGGAAGGCTATCCATTCTACAGGTCACATTCGATGCACGAAATGATGAAATGGAGTGACTCATCTTTAGCAATCTTGTTGAAAAGTCTAATCAGATCTTTTGGTCCCTTATATTTGGTCCTCGGATTCATTAGTCTCATGGAAGGCTGTAACCAGTTTGTTAGGACATTCTCAGATTCATCAAATCTGACATTCTGCAAAGGAAGTATTGTTTCCTTACGCAACCTTTAAAGGGGCAGGGTCACGTAACCGTAAACAAACATGTTATCTCCAGGATCTATATTGTTGCCCACATGTGACCATTGTGTTCTGCACAGACTACGGTGGACGGGGTGAATCCACACTATTGGAGGAAAGTAGTGGAAAATAATTGTGATATGGCCTATCAAAAATACTGCAAAATCGTTGTTTTGAAAGAAGTTTGTTTACATTACATGACCCTGCCCTTTTGATATATCATCCAAAAGGCCAAAATGAAGCCCCAAGCCTCCTATAACTCAGAGATGCCTGAAAAGTCGTTTCTATTGAAGACAAATATTCAAAAAGACTGAGTTTTACTTTGGAGGCCGGAGGCCTAGATCTGCAGTACAGAACGAACGCTGGAAGGGTTTCCAAGTTGTGAAATGGAAGGGCAACCTCAGAGACTCTCTAGAGAAGCAACCTCAAACAGAAAACAATGAATCTTTTGGATCTAAAGTTCTGAAACAAAAGCAACAAGCGTTGCAGCTGCCGTTGTTGTCGTGATTTCATAAACTCCCTATTTGCCCATGTATACCCTCACTTATACCCTCGGATTCAGAGACCAGATTTTAAAGAGACCATCGGATATTTTCATTATTTTCATTCTTTTTGTACAACGCGCTCGGATTTGCATGACTGTAACCACTTTATTTGCCCGTCGGATTCAGAGACCAGATTTTAAGAGCCCATCGGATATTGTTGCTCTTTTTGTGCAACCCCCTCGGATTAGTAGGATTTACCGGTTGTTGGACCCCCTCGGATTTACATCTTCCGAGGGGGGTGTACGGATATTAAATGGAACGTCCCCAAGCACAATGCGAAGTTTACCGTACTACGGTCATTGCTCGCTGTTGCTGCTTCGTCGTCTTCTTCAGCAGCATATTCTTCGACGTTGTAGCAGAATACCACACATCTTTTGATTTCCAAGATTATTCAGACAATGTTTCCGACCTTTCTTGCAGATCTGGTTTATCCGCTCGCTTCTACTTCCCCAATAATGCATTGGATACTTGCGCGTGGCGTGGTTCCTGTTGTTACGTCACAAACACTCGACCCAGTCTCTTGTCTTGCGCGGTAATTTTTCACACCACCCCATCTTTCAGGGGCTGTTGGGGGCACTTTTTGTCAAAATATCACGATTTGAGTGATGGTAACGAATTCAGCGATGATAGAATGTCCATATTACAAATTTTCAGAAATGGTGATATTAGACCTTTAAGTAACAAGTTCAAATACACGTATTTTTATAAGAAACTAAGGTCCGAGGCTGCAAAGCAGTTTCCCAGATGTTTGGGCCTTTTTGATTACCAAAAGTTTTTCTTACGTATTCCTTATATCTTTAATGACGGAAATGTACAGATTTTTCAGTTTTGTTAAAAGTTCTCCCAAATTAAGATCTCAAGTTTGCACTCAAAATGATGTCCAGTTGCTATTTGTCCACGATCTCCAAAAACTTTTGGGTGACCTGGGAAACTTAACACTGCAAATTACAAAAATTTTGCAGCTTTTAAACTCAAGTAGGGTTGTTCCTTAACTTTCAAAAAACTGCGTTTTCCATTTCTTATAAGCTGTTTCCTATAAAAACTGAGAGTATCATTCTGTTACAATTCTGAACAAAAGATCGATAGACTTGTGAAGTGCAGAAGCAGCCTTCCCGCGGAGCAACACATACCACTAGACTCATGACGTAAGCCCTCTAACTTTCGCTTGTTGTTGTTGTTGTTGTTGTTGTTGTTATTATCGCTTCAGTTGCAGCGACAAGTCTGCAGGGGGAGCGAAACAAGAGAATTTTGGAATGAGTCTAACATAGGGACACTATGAGGGACGCAACGACTACTGCAGTGGGATTAAATTTTGCATTTTGACTCAGGAGAGTGTAGGTTCCTTCCAAAGGATTCAAATTTCTATGAGAAAACCGAGGGGGAATTTCATTCCCAAAAATCTGGTACACCTTTGGCAAAAATCCTTTTGTTTTCAAGAAAAAGCCATCAAAAATCCGTATAAATCCTTTTGTTCTTGAAAAAGTCTCGTACGCATTTTCCAACGAGTGAAGTGCCCCTCAGAGAAAACAAAGAAATTTCTAGAGGATGCCGAGGATTTCTTGAGAAACCAACAGATTTTACAAGGTTTCCATGGTTTCCATTTCGACAATTAAAAAAGGAGACTGGGGAGAGCGGTTTGTTCTGGTAAATGGCTGCCACGAAGCTTCTACAAATGATAGATTTCCCTCCACAAAAACTTTTAGTTTTAAATTCACGGTTGAAACTACAGATCTTAGAGAAAGAAGTCCCTAAAAAGGAGCCGCAAGGATGTCCCATGACTCATATGCCTCGTAACGAAGGGGAGATCTCGCACCAAAACGCTTTGGCGGGAAAGCGGGAAGGTATTCGTCAGTTTCCTTCGAAGTTGTGCGATCAGATCAGAATGTCAAAGCAAGATAAACAAACGTTTTGATATGGTTCCTGGCAATTTTGAGAAGGTTCCTGATAACAAAGCTGTTCCTCCCTCTAAGCACTGAAGACTTGAAGAGATAGGAATTCAAATTTAGAAATATTCTTCTGCTGGAGAAAGGAAGAGAATGAAACGAAGTCACTAAACGCATTTGTTTTGTTTTGCTGAGAAATGGTTGGCTTCGAAGGAGAGTCTGGGGGATTTTGAAAAATCTAACTAATTCCAAGCCTAGGTTCGTTGGTAGAGGTAAGTTAAAATATTGCTTTTAGTCTTTTGTAAGGAATCTTCCTTGCAGAAACATTGGTAGGCCTATGGCTAGCAAAGCAACTGATTTCTACCACCATAAAGAAGTTTAAAAAACGGACGCGCTAACCAAAACAAACCTTCGGTTTAATGAGCGAGTTGCAATATAAAAGCTTTCTAGAAATATGGATGCAACTTACTTGTATAAGGATCAAGAAATTCCCTGCAGATGCTCCTCAACCTCGTCTGTCGAGTTTCAATTTCAATAAATATCATCAAGAACCAACTTTTCAGCAAGAAAATCGTTGCAAAAATGACTTCTTTGTGCTGCAATCTTCAAGCCTAAAAAGTATTACACCAAGTTATATGTCTTCTTTGCACAATTGAAAGATAAAATAACTCCCGAGTTCTTCTCAATATTTATCACAACAATGTTTCTTGTTTCTTGCTTCGTTTCTGATCTGCGCGAGCAACTTCGAAGGAAAATGACGAATACCTTCCCGCTTTCCCGCCAAAGCTGTTTCATGCGAGGTCTCCCCCTCGTTACGAGGCATATGAGTCATGGGACATCCTTGCGAACTTGCGACTACTTTTTAGGGACTTCTTTCTCAAGGATCTGTAGTTTCAACCGTGAATTTAAAACTAAAAAAGTTTTTGTGGAGGGAAATCTATCATTTGTAGAAGCTTCGTGGTAGCCATTTGCCAGAACAAACCGCTCTCCCCAGTCTCCATTTTTAATTGTCGAAATGGTCTCATAGCGGTGGACAGGTGAGTGCTGGGGTGAGCGCTGTCAGGTGGTCATGTACTTTTCCTCGTGGCATAAGCATATTGTGGATTTAAGGTGACTGCGAGGGGCACACCCAAAGCCATCAAGTCTCTACCAACTGCTTCCTGTTGCGCACCCCTTGCGCACATGCTGCTAATTCAATTTTTCTTCCGTAGCAAGTGAAATGAAATCTGTCCTGGGTGTGATACTCGAAGTGAGGACTCTAGGTTTTGTGAAAATTCTTTCGAACACCGTCGAATGCTAGACTGACAATGTATTCGCTCAACATTTATAATCTGATGTTTTAATTCCACTCATACGAAGGACTCACGACCAAACGGATTCTAAACAGGGACTAAAATCTTACGAAAAATCAGAAGAAACTTAGAACATCTTCCATCGTACGAACGTCGAAAGAAAATTCAAACGTCCCTTCGAAGGTCACAGTTGTAGCGGTATATCAGTTAGGTAAATAGCGAAACTACGACTCTGGATAAGTCTAAGGTTTCCATGAAGACATCTGATTGCAAAATTCAGTTCTGGACGTTGTTTGTGTCCAGAATCTTTTGCAGTCACATTGTTGATTATATTAACAAAATTTCCTAACGAAAACACTGCGAGCCTCCCGAAGTTCACGCTAACTTTCGATCACATGAGAGACAAGGCAGCCGGTAAACATGCTTTGTGTGCTAAGGCTCCCGAGTGCTGAAGCTCAGGAGGTGGATGCTTTTTCTTCCTCGATTTCCAAATTTTTTTCAATTACGATGCAGTCACTGCCCAAATATTATCGGGAAGTTTTATTTTTTGGTCAAAGCTGAAGCATGGTATTTACAAACCATGACTAGGCTAATTACATGGAAGCGCAAATTGAAATAGAAACATAGCAAGGAATGTGAGGGTGCATTCTTTAGTGCAACTCCTTGCATTACGCAAGGAACTCAGATACCAGTTTCTACAATGTCAATCCTCGCCAAAACCCTTGTCACAAAACGGAAAAAAGTAGATCTGAAGAGCAAATGCCCCCCCCCCCCCTTTACCCCCAAGTCAATGTTGTTGATTTCTGTAACTCGGAAAAAATCATGCAGCACGTCTCCTGAGTCAAGACAAACAACATGGACTTGGGGGGGGGGGGAGGGGCGTTTACAGAATATTTCAGTTGAATTAGTAGGCACTGTGATCTTTGTCGAAAAATGCTGAAAATTTGTGTTTGTGACAAGAAGTCTTGGCAAGGATTGTCTGAGGGGAAAAATTTTTGGAAGAGCTCAAAGTTCAACTTTTTCGGTTCTATGGTACTAATTCGATGGCGCTTGTTCCAGATATGTGATTTGTTTTGTGTTTTGTGATGTTCATCGTTCAATTTGACGTCACGAAATGAATGGGGATGGCTTGTGGCTTCGAAATCATAGAATTTCAACCTTTAATCAAGCTAAATAAGTGTACTGGCCGCCAAATAGCATCAATTTTATGAAATAAAGGTTTATTGGTAGACTAGCATAGTCATACTGCAAAAATTCACGGGTCACACTGCGGGTCACACCACAGGTCACACAACACACTAAGGCCTAGGTCAAACGTCGAGCCTGTCATGTGCCGAACCAAATACATGAATTAAGCACATGAGGGGCACGACGTTTGATTTGATTAAGCACATGAAAAAACATTTGGGTCGACCCAAATCAATTGGCTCGACTGGTCCAGTCGAGTAGCACGACTGTGGCACGACGTCAAATCAAACGCCGCGCTGCTCATGTGCCGAACCAAATGCATAAATTATTCGTCCCAATTTTCTGTCTCAAAGCGAGGCGGGGCATGCGCTGAGGTCCGAATTAGGGAATACCCGTTGAAAGTTGATCGTGAAACGTGAAACAATATTTCAAAACGTTGTGTCGCGATGGAGGTTGGAGGAAACTGATCGTGAGTTGATCATGAAATCAATGGCTTCGTGTCACGATAAAATGGTTGGCGGTTTGAAGAAACTGAAGACTGTTTGTGATATCTATGACTGTTTGTGCAAACTAAAACGCTTGCCATGTTTAAAACGTTTTCTGATCGCCACGGAACCCCAGCTTGCGGGCCAGACTGCAGCATTATGATTACTGAACAAATTTTAGAGCTTGTTAGGGTATATTAGGAAGGGTTTCTTTTCATTTGGGAACTTGATGAAACATTGTATGATATCCCTGGAGAAGTTTCTGGATTTGTTTTGCTTGGCCTTGCAGCCTAAATCTGTCATGTTTACCTTTCACGGTAATATTGTCTGCACAATCAAAAGTCTAATTTTTGTTTGTTCTGTTTTGTTGCGAGCGACGAAGGAGCGAGATTACTATAGTGATCCAGCCAACCTTCTGTGATGTCCACGCATATGTTTATTGTATTGCTTTGTTACTTCTGATTATCTATTACCGCTGGTTAGTTTAAATTGAAAGATTCGCTGGCCACATTTCCTTTGTCACTACAGTTTGATTGTGTACGTGTTTGTCTTCGTGAACAATGATCAACAGTCATGATATGCTTTTGTCTGCCAAGGCCTGCCAAGATACCCTGATGGCGGTCGGGCCTATCCCAGAGAAGGGGCGACTAAATTGAACTTCCCTTACGTTTCATGAGACACAGGCAATAAGTTTGTGCACCTTCACACTACTTTCAGATCTTCCATCGACACATTTCGCTACTTCGTTTGGCCATAAAAAGACTAAGATACCAAACACGGCGTAAATAACTGTAAGACGGATTTGTTCAATGATTCAACTTGTGCAACAAATGATTCATGATTCATGATTCAACAAATGTTTAATTCAACAAATGATTCAACAAATGATTCTCAATTCAACATGATTCAACAAATGATAAATGATTCATGATTCAACAAATGTTTTCAAGTTTTTTAATAATTCAGCCCCTTCCTATATGTCAGAGATGTTCTCACCAGTTGGCCAGGGCAGGATCACTCGCAGATCTAAAAACAAACTAAATCTACCGTTCCGAAAGACTAACATGGGGCAAAATGGTCTCTCTTATATAGGACCCAAAATTTGGAACAGCCTACAGTCGGACCTCAAATCTTCAAACAATGTCAACAGCTTCAAGCATAAGATCAAGGACAAATTCTTTAATGATCTTCAGAAGCGAGAAAATAGTCCTTATATATATTATTGAATTCCTAAAAGCTGTAACAGAAATTATCCTTCAACAATAACAAAAATGTTTTTCTTTCATTTTCCTTTTGAATAGCACTCCTGGAGGGACCATTATGGAAACAAGGTTGCATTGACCTTTTAATGCTATCCCTGCCATCTTTTACCATGGGGTGTTTTTAAATGGCTATTACTAAAAGTAGGAACGAAGAGGAATGACGAGGAACGAGGAGGAACGAAGAGGAATGAGGGAGGAATGAGTAGGAACGGGGAGGAATGAGGAGGAATGAGGTAGGAACGAGGAGGAACGAAGAGGAATGATGAGGAACGGGGAGGAATGAGGAGGAACGAGGAGGAATGAGGTAGGAATGAGTAGGAACGGGGAGGAATGAGGAGGAACGAGGAGGAACGAAGAGGAATGAGGGAGGAATGAGTAGGAACGGGGAGGAATGAGGAGGAACGAGGAGAAATGAGGTAGGAACGAGGAGGAACGAAGAGGAATGATGAGGAACGGGGAGGAATGAGGAGGAACGAGGAGGAATGAGGTAGGAATGAGGAGGAACGAAGAGGAATGAGGAGGAACGGGGAGGAATGAGGGAGGAGTGAGTAGGAACGGGGAGGAACAAAGAGGAATGACGGAGGAACGTGGAGGAACGGGGCGGAATGAGGGAGGAATGAAGGTGAATGACTAGGGGCCGATGCCGCCTGAAGTTGAAGAGCGGCAACCTGCAAAGGGGATGCCAAAAGTAGAATAGAAAATGATTCTTGCGTGGACTCTTATTGTAAGAAAATTATTTGGTTTTTCTAAGAAATAACGACTTAGTTACTATGTTTGCCCACATTCATATCAAAACACTAAAAATGTGCGTCAGGGTCAGGATGAAGAGCGCCCATCCTACCAAAATGGGGAGCAAAGCCTATAGCCGAATTTTCATCGTGAAGGGGGCGCCCCCATTTGCTAGACTGAAAACTGACAAAAGAATCTGCGCAAATTCCCCGGGAAAAAACCTTTGGTTTGGCCCATCTGCCCCCTAAAAGTCCTCCACTGGGAATGACCAGTAGTCCGGTCGGTTAGCAAAAATATTAGCAAAATATGATTATCGTTTCCAGCAGCTCGGAAAATATGATTTACCGTTTCCAGTAGCTCGGAATGTGTAGAAATCAAACCTTTTGATTTCTTTGTCACTTACGGTTTCCGTTTTATGAAGGCGGTCCCTATAGAGGACTTGGATCAAGTACCCCCATCTTAAAATAGCACTTGAAGGTAATTCCTTGATTCAATCTATTTTCTTATCGTTTTCAGCATCTTAGAAGGTGTAGGAATCATCACTTTTCATTTCTTTATCAATTACAATTTCGGTGTTATGAAGGAGGTCCCTATAGAGGAATTGACCAAGTACCCACGTCTAAAAAAAGCACTAAAGCTCCCTTCGTTCCTATTCTTTTATTTGATCTATTTTCTTATCGTTTTCAGCATCTCAGAAGATGTAGGAATCATCACTTTTCATTTCTTTATCAATTACAATTTCGGTGTTATGAAAGAGGTCCCTATAGAGGAATTGGACCCTGTACCCACGTCTAAAAGAAGCACTAAAGTTCCCTTCGTTCCTATTCTTTTATTTGATCTATTTCTTATTGTTTTCAGCATCTCAGAAGGTGTAGGAATCATCACTTTTCATTTCTTTATCAATTACAATTTCGGTGTTATGAAGGAGGTCCCTTTAGAGGAATTGGACCAAGTACCCACGTCTAAAAAAAGCACTAAAGCTCCCTTCGTTCCTATTCTTTTATTTGATCTATTTTCTTATCGTTTTCAGCATCTCAGAAGATGTAGGAATCATCACTTTTCATTTCTTTAATCAATTACAATTTCGGTGTTATGAAGGAGGTCCCTATAGAGGAATTGGACCCTGTACCCACGTCTAAAAGAAGCACTAAAGTTCCCTTCGTTCCTATTCTTTTATTTGATCTATTTCTTATTGTTTTCAGCATCTCAGAAGGTGTAGGAATCATCACTTTTCATTTCTTTAATCAATTACAATTTCGGTGTTATGAAGGAGGTCCCTATAGAGGAATTGGACCCTGTACCCACGTCTAAAAGAAGCACTAAAGTTCCTTTCGTTCCTATTCTTTTATTTGATCTATTTCTTATTGTTTTCAGCATCTCAGAAGGTGTAGGAATCATCACTTTTCATTTCTTTATCAATTACAATTTCGGTGTTATGAAGGAGGTCCCTTTAGAGGAATTGGACCAAGTACCCACGTCTAAAAAAAGCACTAAAGCTCCCTTCGTTCCTATTCTTTTATTTGATCTATTTCTTATTGTTTTCAGCATCTCAGAAGGTGTAGGAATCATCACTTTTCATTTCTTTATCAATTACAATTTCGGTGTTATGAAGGAGGTCCCTTTAGAGGAATTGGACCAAGTACCCACGTCTAAAAAAAGCACTAAAGCTCCCTTCGTTCCTATTCTTTTATTTGATCTATTTCTTATTGTTTTCAGCATCTCAGAAGGTGTAGGAATCATCACTTTTCATTTCTTTATCAATTACAATTTCGGTGTTATGAAGGAGGTCCCTTTAGAGGAATTGGACCAAGTACCCACGTCTAAAAAAAGCACTAAAGCTCCCTTCGTTCCTATTCTTTTATTTGATCTATTTCTTATTGTTTTCAGCATCTCAGAAGGTGTAGGAATCATCACTTTTCATTTCTTTATCAATTACAATTTCGGTGTTATGAAGGAGGTCCCTTTAGAGGAATTGGACCAAGTACCCACGTCTAAAAAAAGCACTAAAGCTCCCTTCGTTCCTATTCTTTTATTTGATCTATTTCTTATTGTTTTCAGCATCTCAGAAGGTGTAGGAATCATCACTTTTCATTTCTTTATCAATTACAATTTCGGTGTTATGAAGGAGGTCCCTTTAGAGGAATTGGACCAAGTACCCACGTCTAAAAAAAGCACTAAAGCTCCCTTCGTTCCTATTCTTTTATTTGATCTATTTCTTATTGTTTTCAGCATCTCAGAAGATGTAGGAATCATCACTTTTCATTTCTTTAATCAATTACAATTTCGGTGTTATGAAGGAGGTCCCTTTAGAGGAATTGGACCCTGTACCCACGTCTAAAAGAAGCACTAAAGTTCCTTTCGTTCCTATTCTTTTATTTGATCTATTTCTTATTGTTTTCAGCATCTCAGAAGGTGTAGGAATCATCACTTTTCATTTCTTTAATCAATTACAATTTCGGTGTTATGAAGGAGGTCCCTTTAGAGGAATTGGACCCTGTACCCACGTCTAAAAGAAGCACTAAAGTTCCCTTCGTTCCTATTCTTTTATTTGATCTATTTCTTATTGTTTTCAGCATCTCAGAAGGTGTAGGAATCATCACTTTTCATTTCTTTAATCAATTACAATTTCGGTGTTATGAAGGAGGTCCCTTTAGAGGAATTGGACCCTGTACCCACGTCTAAAAGAAGCACTAAAGTTCCTTTCGTTCCTATTCTTTTATTTGATCTATTTCTTATTGTTTTCAGCATCTCAGAAGGTGTAGGAATCATCACTTTTCATTTCTTTAATCAATTACAATTTCGGTGTTATGAAGGAGGTCCCTTTAGAGGAATTGGACCAAGTACCCACGTCTAAAAAAAGCACTAAAGCTCCCTTCGTTCCTATTCTTTTATTTGATCTATTTCTTATTGTTTTCAGCATCTCAGAAGATGTAGGAATCATCACTTTTCATTTCTTTATCAATTACGGTTTCGGTGTTATGAAGGAGGTCCCTGTAGAGAACGGAGAGAAGCTCCGTCTAAAAATAGTACTTAGGGGTGATTCTTTTACTTGATATATTTTGTATCGTTTTCAGTATATCGAAATGTGTAGAAAACAAACAGATTCGTTTCTTGGTCACTTGTGATTTCGGTTTTATGAAGGAGGCTCCTATAGAGGACTGGGACCAAGTACCCCTGTCTAAAAATGGTATTCGGGGGCATTTTTCAGCTTGTGTCCACACCGCATCAGTTTACTTTTGGCGTCTCCTTTGCAGGTTGCCGCCCTTCAAGTTCAGGCTGCATCGGCCCCTGGTCATTCACCTTCATTCCTCCCTCATTCCGCCCCGTTCCTCCGTCATTCCTCTTCGTTCCTCCCCGTTCCTACTCATTCCTCCCCGTTCCTCCTCATTCCTCTTCGTTCCTCCTCATTCCTACCTCATTCCTCCTCGTTCCTACTCATTCCTCCCCGTTCCTCCTCATTCCTCTTCGTTCCTACTCGTTTCTCCTCATTCCTACCTCATTCCTCCTCGTTCCTCCTCATTCCTCCCCGTTCCTCTTCGTTCCTCCTCATTCCTCCTCGTTCCTACTCATTCCTCTTCGTTCCTACTCGTTTCTCCTCATTCCTACCTCATTCCTCCTCGTTCCTTCTCATTCCTCCCCGTTCCTCTTCGTTCCTCTTCGTTCCTCCTCATTCCTCCTCGTTCCTCCTCGTTCCTACTCATTCCTCTTCGTTCCTACTCGTTCCTCTCTTTAGTAATAGCCTTTTTAAATTAGGTTATTAATAAGATATGTAATTTTTGCCTGTAATTATTTCAAATTGTAGACATTGTAATTAGATTTCTTTTCTTTTATTAATAGTTATATATTTACTTTGATGGCAAAATTATACATACATACATACAACTTCACCCAACGAAACGAAGCTTGGCTTGGTATGAGCCCTGACCCTGAGCGGCGTGTGGTATCGATGCGAAACATTCACAAATGCTGCACAACAATGATATCGACGTCATTCAGTGTTTACATGCAATCACATTTTCAACAGGATTAAGTCAACACAATAAGCAATAATCTGTTGAACCTGCGTTCAATACCCTCCTTTACCTTCATGAAACATGGAATACGGAATAATGGAACGATCAATTCCACTTCAAGGGGACAGCAGAACATTAATTTACGAATTTAGTGTGCCTTTATCTGAGTTCACAAATATGAAAGAGTGCGAGCAGTTGATAACTTATAGTTACTTCTAGTCTTTAGAATAAAGGATAACAACCGCAAATCTTGCTTAACAGATTTTGTTGCTAGGTTACATATGACATCATACATTTTAACCTATTTTGCATTTGGCACGACCTATTAAGTTCGACGTTTGATTCAAAGTCGCTCCACAGCCGTGCCAGAGTCGAACCTAACTGCATTAGGTTCGGCACATGACGGGCTCGACGTTTGACCTAGGCCTAAGTAAATTTTTCTTTGGATGAATGAAAGGAATTTTAGAGGATGCCATGCGGTGTCCTTGTAGGTCTTCTTTACAGGCAGGACCGTCGAGAAGGGGGGAGGGGGCAGCCAGGGGTATGGCATGTTTAGGTGCCCAAAGCATGCCATAATATTTTGCCATTTTATGACCATTTTAAAACCATTTGACAATGGTACTTTTCAAAAAACTTTTGTCTTAAAAAATCAATTGAAAAATTAAAGGCTAAAGAAAAAAATACGTTTCCCTATGCTCTTCAAAATAATTTCAACAATTAGATACACCTTTGTAGCAAGTTTCTACCAAAGGCTGGTGCCAATTCGCCCCCAAAAAACTTTAACAATAATCTTAAATTTACAAGTTTTGCACATGAATTTAACATTTTTGCACATTTCGTGACGAAAAGTTAGATAAAGTCAAACGGAAAGCTTTCCAATTGTTTGAAATCGATGCAGAGTCAAAGGTATGCCACTTATTTGTCCTTTAAGCCTGCTAAAACCGCGAGTCAAACATTTTAAAGGCCAAGATGGTATTTTGCAGCCATTCGTCCCTAAAAGAATTCACAATTTTTGAATTTTGCAAGAATTTTGAAAAATAAAGCTTTGGAAAGTGTGTCAAATGTTAGTCATTATATTGTTTTAACATGTAAGTACGTCCTGGTCACCTTTGGTCCATTCACTGGATGTCTGTTAAAGTTTAGTGGTTATTATATGCAAAAATCTAAGGAATCAAGTCAGAGACTTGAGAAATGAAAATAGTCATAAAATATATTTGGCTCGAATAAACATACTTTTTTGTCTTTAGCTTTTACTTAATTTTTGAAGACAAGATTTTTTTAGAAAAGTACCATTGTGAAATGGTCTAAAAACGGTGCTAAAAAGGCAAAATATTTGAGCATGCTTTACATTGCCTCAAAGAACACATTTAGAGAATCAGAATAAGACTAAAATGAAACTGATCGGTGAAGTCTGAGCTTATATACAAGGAATTGTAATTTGCTGTCAAAACAGTGCCATGCCTCTTCCGGTCATGTAAACAAAGATCTGATTAGGCCCAACTTCAAAAATCAATATCTTCGCCTTCGGTTGACTGATCTTGAAAATTTTTGCAGCACATGAACCCCTAGGTTATGGTGCATGTCTTGAGCCTAAAATCAAGCAGGAATCTAAAACTTCAAATTTTGTTTAAATTCGATGCTCTAGATCACAGTGCAGCTATATCTACAGTCATTAAATTTACGACATTTTAATTTTTAGTAGGGTCATTATAGCTCTGTAGTACTTGAGTACTGTTTAGTTAGTTAGAGTTTTGATGTACAGGTTTTATTGTAAATTATTAATTATTGTAAGTTTTTAGCATGGCCCCCTGTAAATCAGTTATTCTAACTGAGGGGCTACCATGGGTAAAAAATTTATAATCAAATCAAAATCAATCACAATTGTGTGTGTATTCCTTTGAAAATTTAAGAATCCAGTACTGAAAATTGTAAGATTTTTAGCACTAAAAGTTTCATAATAGTTTCCTGGAAGAGTCCCGAGAGAGACTTTGGCATTTCTGTTGCTAAGAGATCTATCTAATAAATGTACTTTTGTGCACTATTAGGAGCAAAACTTGTAAAGTCATTTCTCTGTCTGAACTGTTCTCGACTACAGAATATTAATGTACAACCTACAAATGATGTAAAACAGGCCCAATCTGGACTTGCAACAAGCTATTCTTTTTGTTTCTCTTGTTGTTAACGATGACAAAAAGGAAGAATTGTTGCAAGTCCAGACTAATCGTACTCAAATTTAAGATGCAGCCATCGGTGCAGCATCTCTTAAAGGACCAGTCCGAGGTTGGTATAATTGTTGATTATTCAAGAGATTACACCGTTGTGAATGGTGTGTAGTACTTTTTGTCAATTTTTCTCTCTTTTAATCTGCGAAACTACATATTTCAATCTGCTAAAAAGGGTGAAATGACGTCATTTTCTATGACGTCACTCCATGTTGAACTGAACGAGGCTGCCAGATGTGTTGATATTATCTACCACTCACATTGCTAGCCTCCTTGTAGCACCTTCGCACACTCGTACAAATGCAAAATGGCGACGAAATTTGGCCTAACTTACCAAGATTCATAACGAAGATCATGAAAAATGGAGGCATCAAAACTAGGAAAGAACTCACCATTGGTGTTCAGAAGTTGGTAAGGTCGCTTTTTAACAATGATTTTATCAACCCCGGACTTGTCCTTTAAAGCATATTTTTTAACTTCAATTTTGTTGGTCACCCAGACATGCCTGTGAGAGAAAGAAAACCAGGAAATGGAAATGAAAATCCTTTCCAATAAGGGAGATGTTGTCTAAAATTCAGGAGAAACCCCAATATAGATTTGCTACAAAGTATGTCAAAAAGTAATTAAAGTGGGAAAGCTTTTCTGCGTTTTCCTTTTTGACAAGAATTAGAGAAGTCTAACGTAAATACTAAAATGGGTCAAGTAGGTATCTCTGCCACCCCGGGCCAACCATTTACAGCAGGCTGCGCATAGAGAAGAAACAGGAATTCGATTTTCAGTGATGACAGCAAAGCTCAGCAGAAACATCATTTTGATCGAGAGATTATTCTATACATAGATATAATAATGATTTGCCATAACAGTTTCCAGGATGTTCAAATTTTTGAGCAAGTCACATTGTGCCATCCACATCTTTCTAGAGTTTGCTATTGTTGAATATGGATGAAATTTTCTTACAAAAAGACCTGTTCAGTAATGGGAAGTGAACCATGGCACGACGCCAGCATAAACCAACTGAATTTGCTTGACACTTTGCTCGTCTCCTTCGCCAATTAGGATACACAGATACTGAAAGAACGATAGACTGATTAAGATTAGTAAATAACGTAAGTACATATCAAATATCAAAGGAAGGTCATTTTTAATACGGTCATCTGATATTTTGGTTTTCGTGCTTATCATTCAATAAACTAGCAATAGTAAATACTAAATGCCCCGCCCCCTGCTTGTAGGTGGTTCTATAAGGCTTCACGGATTGGGTCCTAAACCAAAAATACCATATTGCACTGCAGGAATGGTGAAGAAAATAAAGTTGTTGATTTCTCTGGGGTCTGATTGGCCTGTAGGCCTATCATTATTTTATATTTCCATGCGTTGTGGTGTTGACTTCGCCTAAATATGGAGGCCATTTCGGCTCAAATCAAACGCGAATCTACATAAATATTTCTTCTTTTGGCTTCTTATCTTTTCTGCAGCTTGACAACCAACGCTATCGGCAGTGATCCGCATTCCGCATCCGCCATTTTGTCAACTTCGTGATCGCAACCTCTTTTCCAATCGGAGGTCAAAACCGGTTTAACCAGAAACGACAAAAAAACAGGTTTTTTCCAATGCATTGAGATGGTCTCGCCATATATATTCTTCACGCACGGAGTACTACTAAGCCCCGCTTCGGTGTGGGGCAATCATGGCTTGGTTAGTTTAACAGAATCTATTAAAAACACTTTGGAAAATAAAACTTTGGATGTGACATTTTTCTTGATCTCCAGAAAGCCTTTAATACTGTCAATCACCAGATCCCCCTGAAGAAACTTCAAGATTATGGTATTCGTGGTACAGCTCTACAATATTTTAAATCCTACCTTTTAGCAGCAGCAGTCAGTATATATCTGCAAATGGCCACAACTCTAGTCATCTTAGTGTTACTTGGTGTGTATCACAGGCAGGGGTGGACTGGCAGTAGAATTGGGGCCGGGGCGATTCGGCAGTGAAGGGGCCCGAATCTACTTGAACGAAAATTTCGCGGACACACTCCCTAGATCGGCCTCAAATGATATTGGACTCACTTCTAACAATTTGAATGGTTTTCTTTTCGAGTTGCATTCTGCTATTTACCTTATCAAGTGATGTTTGACAGGCTCACGAGAAAGAAATGCACACATGAGAGAGGTGAAACTAGGTGCAAGCGCAGCGCGAGAAAATGGGGGTCCGGGGGCTTCCCCCGGAAAAAATTTTCATGACCACGCCCTTTAGATTGTTGGAAAACGCCAAATTGGGGATCCAGGCGTAAAGCCCCCGAAAGAACTTTCAGGGTCACGCCCGTTCCGCACTTGAGAAACGTCCGATTCATTGCTGAGAAATGCTTTTTTCTGAGAAATGCTTTTTCTGTCCTCAAACTTCAAAATCCAACTACTTACGAAAGAGAATGCTTTTGACGAAAGAGCTCCCTGGGAAAATTCTTAAAAGTAGACAGAGGATCAAAATCGTCTACAAATGGTCTTTTTGTCAAGTCAAATTACTGTGCATGCTTTTGTATCATCGTTCTTTCGAAATTTTCACCTATCCTAAAATGTTGAATACCTCTATCTATTCTCTAAAACATTATTCATATTTCAAATACCCCTAACAGGGTCTCTTGGGTCGCTGTAAATCGAGTGTAGATATAGGCAAACGTACTGTTGAAAGTAACAGACTTCCAAGGGGAAGAGATACAGTGAGAACGGGCCCCTGGCTACAAGACATCTTCCTCGACCAGGTCTATATTGGGCCCCTTTTGCCAGAGCTGCTCCAATTTCGTCAAGTTCTATATTTGCAGATTCCCCAGTTCACCTACCAATCGAAACCGAAACAGCGCCAATTGGAATTTTGCAGTACCTCTGTCTTACGAATTGGGGCCCACGTGCACTCTTTTGACATCTTCAACTGTTTGACAAACAAAAATAACTGTTAGAAGAATTGTTACAGGGCCCTTTAACCATTTTTTCGCTGATTTCAACTGGTTGTATTTCCAATGTCATAGACTTGCTCCAAGTCTATTCCGTGGTATATCAGCACTGAGGAAAATAATTACCTCTGCGGGGGCGTAAAATACGAATAGGACGCTGCGAAGGAAAAATGAAGGAGGAAACGGAATACCCTAACCCTAACCCTAACGCTAACCCTAACCCTAGGTTTCTTTCCGTTTCCTTCTCCTTCGCTTTTCGTTCGCAGCGTCCTATTCGTATTTTACGCCCCCGCAGAGGTAATTATTTTCCTCAGTGCTGATATACCACGGAATAGACTTGGAGCAAGTCTACAATGTCATAAAGTTCGTCCAAAATCAACTATCGGAAGTATTTTTCTTTCAGCACAGAAGGGGCCCAAGAGGTCCCTTGCTGAGGGGGGCCCTTCGGGCCCCAGCCCGGTAGCCCGACTGGCCAGTCCGCCCCTGACCACAGGGCTCCGTTCTTGGTCTACTTCTTTTCCTTCTCTATATAAGTGATCTTCCAAATTCATCAAGCAAGTTGTCTTGCTGCTGATACAAATATCTACTTTGAACCTAATAGTGTAAAACAGCTACAAAAAGTGGTTAACAAAGAAAGGAAGCATGTTAAAAAGGGGTCAGATACTAGCCAACTTGTATTGAATGTGGACAAATCTAACTATATCATTTTTATTCCCCACAAAATTCTTTGGATGTAACTGTTGCCATCAAAATTGGCAAGGAACATGTTAAACAGACTAAATATGTCAAGTTCCTTGGTCTCCTTTTGGACGAGAACCTCAAGAATGACTTCTCCCATTAACAAAAAATAAGGAGGGGAGTCCCTTCCAACTTACCAGCGCTGACCTCCAAACAGCGTGGTCCTACATTTTGTGAGACCCCAAAGATTTCAAATGTCTGTTGGTGTCTCATTACATCCTGCTTTTTTTGCTAATCAACGATATCGTTAGTTAATGATGTCGAAATAGTTGAAATACTACATATCAATGTTTTGTTGGGGGGCATAATGACTTACATGTGGCGTAACGTTAAGAACCTCCCCGCATTGAGATATAGCAGGTATACCTCCCTTGGAAGACCACTGTGCATCTTAATGCCATTAATGCCTTATGAATAATTCAAGTAAGATGACTGAAAGCCGAATCTGACCTAAGGATTTGCGAAATTGAGAAGTTACTATCTTCAAAGAAGGGTCTGTTTATTGTTTACTGTCCAAGATCTGAAAAAGAGATTTCATTCTGAGGAGGTCTGAAGAAATTTAAGTGTGAAGATTTGGAGAAATTTAGCATGATGAGGATCTCTACTGTTTGCATAATGGTAAGTCCTGGAGGGGTTACCCTTCATTGTAATATTAGAAGAGCCCCCTAATATCTTGTGAGTCCGTCCATAACGACAATTAGAAATTTTACTAGAAAATCTCAACAGTAATCAGGGGAATAGTTCTACACCAAAGTAGAGAATGGCATTTAAAAAAATTTTCCCACACGTACTATCGCAGAAGTGCCCAAGCTATCATTGGGCCATTAGGCCAAGTTATTATTGGATTGTGAGAGTTTTAAGACAAAGAAAAGGTATTTTCTGCCCAAAGATTAGCCCAAAGGTAGATAACTGCTATAAAGCTCAAACTTCGCAATCTGGCACTGGGGTATCCGTGGTGGCAATTGGGTGGCGTTGGAAATCGGACACTTCTGAATGGAAACATCGGTTACAATTGGTACACGCTTGAACTAAAGCTAACATTGTAGACAGTAAAGATCACCAGTTGTCTTGGCTTGTTTTCGATGTGTCAATCAAACATGTTCTACCTATGAAGAAGCTAGACTTATGATGATGAGTCCCTTGTATCCCTTCAGTAAGCCTTGCTCAAGAGCGACTCATAATGAAACCGTGAAAAACCTGGCCCTATTTCTTAAATCATCAATGGAATTATGATGGAATCACGGGTTCTAATCTCAGTCCCGTGGGAGTGCTTTCAATAGACGATTGCGCTAAAGATGGCGGCGAGGAATTTTTTACCGAGATGCACTGCGTTATTTAATCGAATTCCTATAGAATCGTTAAAGATTTGTAATTCGAACGCTATGCATCTCGGTAAAAAATTCCTCGCCGCCATCTTTAGCGCAATCCTCTATTCTTCAATCGAATCGAAAATTCTGTCACATTTACACCGTAACAATAGTAATCCACAAATCTCGCAATCTGTTTGGTACTGTAGGAATCGCAAAGTTTGGGCCTAAATAGGGCCAGGTTTTTCAGAGTAATATTGTGAGTCTCTGTTGACTGAAGCGCCATCATCAAGTCAAACAGCACAGGGAACAAGAGACTCATCGTCTTAAGTCTATGAAGAACCTAGCCTGGCCAAAGGTAAGGAAGGAAGCTGAAGCTTTTTGGGTGTCATTATTCTAAACGAATTAGGATTTCGCTCTTTAGGCCCATTGTCAGAGTTGAGTCGAGGAACATGTGGATTGAGGAAAGAGAAAGAGTCAGGAACTAAAGCAATTTTTCTGACCTGTATCATTATCAAGTTGATTTGTGTTTGCAGCAAACATACTCTCTAGTCATGGCACCACATATGAATAATCTTGGTTTGAAGAAGAAATCGTTGGACTCAGAATAAGCTTGGCAAATGTTAATGTTTGGCACTGACACTAATCTGTCTGATTCAAGGGCTCCGACGAGACCTGAAAAGTGGAGGGGCCAAACTTTGATATGAAAATTTACCATACCACAAAATGATAAGCTGCCCTCCCTGGGATGGATCTAGACGGAAAAGTGACTGAGGTGTGCGAGGTGAAGCGCGAATAAATTCCTAACGTAGAGGCCCTTACGTAGGAGTCCAGGGGCGGCATCCCCCAAAAGATTTGTCAGACTACGTCTTTCAGCTCGTTGAAAAGTCCCAATTTTGAATTAAAAGCTGGCAGAACTTAGAAGATACCCTACCAAGAAAGTGTATAGTTTTTAGAAAGTAGCATCTTCTTTGGCTGGCAAGCAGCACTTGCCTCACCTGCCTAGATTCATGTCCAAATAGATACGAAGTCTTTGCATTCTGCATTGACTATCTTCTTCCTAGTGCAGTTTCTATAGCTTTAGCTTTCTTATATTAATATTGATTTCAAATGTGTAGATTTTGATATAACTGAAAATCGTCTATGATTGTCCACAATAATGAGGTTGTTAGTTCCCGACATGAAATTTCACTTATCAACAGAACAGGGATTGAATCAAATGGATGCAAGGAAATTTGCTTGAATGTAAATGACCATAAGGTTTTAAAGAGAATTAAAACGATTATCAACAAATTTTGGAATTGCATTTTTGCAAAAAAGTGGAGGGGCCATGGCCCCCCCCCCGCCCCCCCCCCCGTCGTCGGAGGCCCTGTGATTAGAGTGGAGTTTCCCTGCTAATCCATTGAGGAGAAGCTTTTGTGTTACTATATCTACATCTTGTTTTATGAAAAGATGGTTCTTTACCAGTTTGAGCTGAAAGTTGATTTGCTGGATACTTTATATAATTGTCCCTGGAATGGGACTGTAAGAAAGCTGTTGGAGTTGGAAGACAACACACTTATTATTATTTATATGGTGAATAACTGGTTACTAATCTTTCCTGGTTTTTGTATCAAATTGTTTGTGTTTAATTTTCAAATTGCAATAGCTTGCTTCAAATGCATGCTGCAATTGGGGTTCCTAAGAATTTCCTAACAATCATTAGGAAGGAAAATGGACGTTTGGATGCATTGACATGTATTGTAAATAATAAAATAGTCACTTGACTGCAATTTATGCTGTAGGTATTCATTGGTTTCATGTAACTTTTCATCCTAGATATAACAAATATTTCCATACCTTATTTTCAAAATCTAGGAAATCTCTTCCCAAAAGCTACCCTTTTTTCTACTTTCTCTGTCCTAGATTTACAGAAAATTTTACCCCCTTTCTCAGAGGTATCATTGATAAGCATGGTTACACTTGGACCCCTAGAGTTGAACCGCCGGGTCACAATCGCCCATTATTAAACTGTACTTTCTATCTGTAGGCGTACTTGTGCATGACTGTACTGGAAGATATGTTCAATCTCATCACAGCACAACCACCACCAACTCGTAAGTGTTTTACACACCAAATTGGATAAGAAAATGCATCCAGCTAGAATCTTTATTCAACCAATGATCGGCCACTTGGTTGTCATTAATCCATAGTTTTGTTGCGCGGGCAGAGGCGTGGGAAGCCTATGCTGGCACAATCACGAGGGAGGTGGAATAAAATTCCGAAATTAAAGCACAGACCTGAAAATAATGTATTATAAACTCAAAAGCAAAAGTGTCCTACTTACAAGCCCTATTTACCTTGACTATAGATTGGGTCAGTGTCCACAGAGTCAAAAACATTAAAGGCTCTTATTCAACCAGCATACCTTGCACGTGTCGCCTCTTGGTTCGCATTTGTTGTCGCCATTTTCATGGGCCATGAACATGGCGACAACAAAGGCCAACTAAGAGATGGCACCAGCAGAGCATGCTAGTTGAATAAGAGCCTTTAGGCAGCGTTTACACGGGATCGGTTCCATTTGGAACCGTACCCAAATGGGTACATTTAGGCCTTGCGTTTACACGGGACCTGCTGGAACCATTCCAAACGGAACTGCTAGCCGTACCCAAATGGGTCCACTTACGAAGGCGATCCCATTTGGAACCGTTCCCAGAAAGGTCTCGTGTAAACGGGTGGAACGGTTCCAAACGGGAACGGCTAGGAAATGACGCTGCTATTCATTGTTTAAGCACTTACAGAAACAAAAGACATCTTAAACGATGGAAGCCAAAGAATTTCCATCTTAGTCTTGAAAAACAAAAGAGTTGCCGACGCCTTTGTTTTGCAAACTAGTAATGATTTAACAAAGCCCTTGGAACTTTTTGGAACCGATCCCGTGTAAACGCGATACAGTGGGAACAGTTCCAAGCAGTTCCGATCAGTTCCATACGGAACGGTTCCAACAGGTCCGGTGTAAACGCTGCCTTAATCTTTGCGTAAAAGGAAACTTTCCACGTCGATCTACTGCTAAAAAGAGCATGCTATCTTCAAAAGCAATTTTTGCACCCTTGCGAGCATGCTAACACAATCTATTTACATCAGCTGGAAGTGGAGATCCTGAGCTACGAAAGTATGTCTCCGGTTCTTTAAAGGGAGTATATTGACCAGCATGCTTTGCGCGAAGTGCTCTCTGGCTCTTCACAGCTCCATGATTTCTGACAGTCATTAATTCGTGGCAGTTTGAATCCACGAAATCTTCGACAATTTTTACAATTCAGGCAACCAGGATGTCTTTTTTGGCGAAATGAAGTATCACTTTGGTATCGTGGCTACTCATTTCACGCAGAGGCACTGTTATTCGCTCTTTTTGGACACCTGGAAGTTGGATACTTTAAGTTGGAAAGCCGCTCCAAAGAAGCCAAGTTTAACACCAAGAAACCTTCAAATGTCGATTGCAGATGGACACTAGGAGTTGCTCAGAAGTTGTAAGAGAGATACTCGATGTATTGGGGGACCAGTGTCATACCGACAGGTTGGTTTTTGCTTGCCTCAGCTCACCTTGGTTGCCCACGGTTCAGAGCGGTCTAAGCCTATTTACTTTACTCTAAAAATTGGATGCGCCAATGCGCCTTCCAAATTCTTGAAATTTTGTTTCACAGTTTTCAGCTGTTGATAGCAATCTCATATGATATATCCCCACGCTTTAGAAATTGTAGACCTTGCTATGAGGTCAAGAAATGAACGAGGCGCATTCCATGAAACTGATGGATATGTTTAGGCCAAAATCCAAAACCCCATTGAAGACTCATTAAAAACTTGTGATTGATAGTTTTTGGAGGTATTTGTGTAGTGATTTGTTGCTCAATCCCATTAGACGAAGGAGCCAGTGGCGCACGGGGAACTGAAGACTTTTAAATGAGCACTATTTTCTGAATACAGCACTACACCTTTATATTTTAACCTCAAAGTGCCCTTTTCCTCAGCCCTTTTAAAAACTAGCCCTTATGAGAGCTGTAACCCCCACAACGCAAATGAGAGCTGCCTTCCTCTGCAACACTGTATATGCAGATAAGAAATTAATAGTACTTGTTAGCAAACATTTGAGAACTTAAGGCAAGCGAGACCCCTGCTCAGCTCCAGTTTATGATTGGTCCCAAACAGCATTTTTATCGTATCCTAACTTCAGCTTGGAAAATGCATTCCTTTTTGCAGTTCACAAACAGTTGGAATGGGATCAGATTTTGCCATCTCACTCTTGAAAGTTTATTTATGCAACTTGGAAGTTGGAGCAGTTCAGTTGATGATCACAAGCAGCAAGAAGACAATATGACTATTGGCAGCTCAAAACTGTGGTGGTATTTTCCATTTAGTCATTACTAAATATAGTTTCTATAGGAATCCAAGGATTTGACCCCGTAAACTTCTTGATTAGCACAGTAGAAACCCACATAAAAGAACCCAGGTTTTTCTTGCGCAGCCTGAATAGGTTCTTAATAAATGGCTGTTATTCTAAATTCCACCCTGCAAGATTCTTAAAAGGTTCTTACGAGTACACACCTTGCTTACATTAATATTTTTCAGCACGAGAATTCTGAAGAGTTTTTGAGAATTATGAAGAGTCCTTGATAGGATTTCTAGGCTTTAAGTCTTGCTTAAAAATCTGATAGTCTGTTGTACTATTGAAGAATTCTGATCAGCATGTCAAGAATTCTTGAAATTCTGAGAAATTCTGAAGACATGAAACTTATTGTATAAGAACCTCTCCCAGTTTCAGGCTCAAAAAGGGTTTTATATGGGGGGTTTAAAAGATTGAATTTCAGCCACAAGGTTCTTATAAAAGCAGGTTCTTTTCTGCCACGTCTACATTAGTCAATTTCTTTTGCTTTTTTGCACGTCGAGCACGCTTGGACGTGGCGTTTTTCTGTATTCTCTGCAAGAGACATAGACTCGATTTTTCCAAACTTAGAAACCAGGTCACACAGTTTGAAAGAAATTAGGAACCCTTTGTAATTTTAAACTTCAGTTTTCTCCACTCATGCAAAATGTTTTCACACTGTGCAGTAGTGACAAATATTTTGAAAATGTATTGAGCATGATTTCTGTTAGTACTTGTTCTGATCTTGATAGGTGCTGTTCAATCCCCTAGACAAAATCAATTTGTGCTTTCTT
>CAXHUP010000017.1:66680-111680 GCA_964020215.1 Aurelia sp. 3 sensu Dawson et al. (2005) | reverse complement strand
AACATCTAACCCTAAGCCAAACATCTAACCCTAAGCCAAACATCTAACCCTAAGCCAAACATCTAACCCTAAGCCAAACATCTAACCCTAAGCCAAACATCTAACCCTAAGCCAAACATCTAACCCTAAGCCAAACATCTAACCCTAAGCCAAACATCTAACCCTAAGCCAAACATCTAACCCTAAGCCAAACATCTAACCCTAAGCCAAACATCTAACCCTAAGCCAAACATCTAACCCTAAGCCAAACATCTAACCCTAAGCCAAACATCTAACCCTAAGCCAAACATCTAACCCTAAGCCAAACATCTAACCCTAAGCCAAACATCTAACCCTAAGCCAAACATCTAACCCTAAGCCAAACATCTAACCCTAAGCCAAACATCTAACCCTAAGCCAAACATCTAACCCTAAGCCAAACATCTAACCCTAAGCCAAACATCTAACCCTAAGCCAAACATCTAACCCTAAGCCAAACATCTAACCCTAAGCCAAACATCTAACCCTAAGCCAAACATCTAACCCTAAGCCAAACATCTAAGCCTAAGCCAAACATCTAACCCTAAGCCAAACATCTAACCCTAAGCCAAACATCTAACCCCAAGCCAAACATCTAACCCTAAGCCAAACATCTAACCCTAAGCCAAACATCCTTTTTAATATTTAATAAGTCAAACAAAATTTTAATATTTTCTTATAGAGTGGATTCTTCGGAAGATATATCAAATACAAAAAAGTATATTCCCTTGTATTTGCCTTTTTATGATGATTTCTAGAACATCTTCATTAGTCAACTATTGATCCCCTCATTCAAACTTTTTATCTCTGCTATTATTTACCCAATTAGTTGTGGCTTATTTTTACTTATTTTATACTTTTGGTGTTTTTCACCCCACCACCTTTTTCTGAAATTGCAAGAGAAGTAACATTAAATTTAGATTAGAATTAGAATTAGAATTTAAATTAAAATTATATATGATTTAAAGTCACAAAGTTTAGTGGTTAAATTATAGGATGTTTTAGTGCAATGTAGAGAAGTGTAAGGAGGGGCAAAAAATTTAATGGTTTTAATGGTTTAAATTTAGAAAAATCATATAAGGACAAAATGCGGGCTAGTATTTTGAGGGACAGGTTGTAATTTGAGAATCAGGTCATATGTTGGGGGGTCAGGTCATATGTTGGGGGGTCAGGTCATATGTTGGGGGGTCAGGTCATATGTTGGGGGGTCAGGTCATATGTTGGGGGGTCAGGTCATATGTTGGGGGGTCAGGTCTTATGTTGGGGGGTCAGGTCATATGTTGGGGGGTCAGGTCATATGTTGGGGGATCAGGTCATATGTTGGAGGGTCAGGTCATATGTAGGGGGGTCAGGTCATATGTTGGGGGGTCAGGTCATATGTTGAGGGGTCAGGTCATACGTTGGGGGGTCAGGTCATATGTTGGGGGGTCAGGTCATATGTTGGGGGGTCAGGTCATACGTTAGGGGGTCAGGTCATATGTTGGGGGGTCAGGTCATATGTTGGGGGGTCAGGTCATATGTTGGGGGGTCAGGTCATATGTTGGGGGGTCAGGTCATATGTTGGGGGGTCAGGCCTTATGTTGGGGGGTCAGGTCATATGTTGGGGGGTCAGGTGATATGTTGGGGGGTCAGGTCATATGTTGGAGGGTCAGGCAATATGTTGGGGGGTCAGTTCATATGTTGGGGGGTCAGGTCATATGTTTGGGGGTCAGGTCATTTGTTGGGGGGTCAGGTCATATGTTGGAGGGTCAGGTCATACGTTGGGGGGTCAGGTCATATGTTGGAGGGTCAGGTCATATGTTTTGGGTTCAGGTCATCTGTTGGGGGTCAGGTCATATGTTTTGGGGTCAGGTCATATGTTATGGGGTCAGGTCATATGTTCAGGGGTCAGGTCATATGTTGGGGGGTCAGGTCATTTGTTGGGGGTCAGGTCATATGTTGGAGGGTCAGGTCATATGTTGGGGGGTCAGTTCATATGTTGGGGGGTCAGGTCATATTTTGGGGGGTCAGGTCATACGTTGGGGGGTCAGGTCATATGTTAGGGGGTCAGGTCATATGTTGGGGGGTCAGGTCATACGTTGGGGGGTCAGGTCATCCGTTGGGGGTCACGTCATATGTTTTGGGGTCAGGTCATATGTTGGGGGTCAGGTCATATGTTGGGGGGTCAGGTCATTTGTTGGGGGGTCAGGTCATATGTTGGAGGGTCAGGTCATATGTTGGGGGGTCAGGTCATATGTTGGGGGGTCAGGTCAGATGTTTTAGGTTCAGGTCATCTGTTGGGGGTCAGGTCATATGTTTTGGGGTCAGGTCATATGTTATGGGGTCAGGTCATATGTTCGGGGGTCAGGTCATATGTTGGGGGGTCAGGTCATATGTTGGAGGGTCAGGTAATATGTTGGGGGGTCAGTTCATATGTTGGGGGGTCAGGTCATACTTTGGGGGGTCAGGTCATATGTTGGGGGGTCAGGTCATATGTTGGGGGGTCAGGCCATATGTTGAGGGGTCAGGTAATGTGTTGGGGGATCAGGTCATATGTTGGGGGGTCAGGTCATTTGTTGGGGGGTCAGGTCATATGTTGGAGGGTCAGGTCATATGTTGGGGGGTCAGGTCATATGTTTTGGGTTCAGGTCATCTGTTGGGGGTCAGGTCATATGTTTTGGGGTCAGGTCATATGTTATGGGGTCAGGTCATATGTTCGGGGGTCAGGTCATATGTTGGGGGGTCAGGTCATTTGTTGGGGGGTCAGGTCATATGTTGGAGGGTCAGGTCATATGTTGGGGGGTCAGTTCATATGTTGGGGGGTCAGGTCATATTTTGGGGGGTCAGGTCATATGTTGGGGGGTCAGGTCATATGTTGGGGGGTCAGGTCATATTATGAGGGGTCAGTAGGTACTGAAAAAGTCAGTAGGTACTGAAAAAGTCAGTAGGTACTGAAAAAGTCAGTAGGTACTGAAAAAGTCATTAGGTACTGAAAAAGTCAGTAGGTACTGAAAAAATCCGGAGGTACTGAAAAAGTCAGTAGGTACTGAAAAAGTCAGTAGGTACTGAAAAAGTCAGTAGGTACTGAAAAAGTCAGTAGGTACTGAAAAAGTCAGTAGGTACTGAAAAAGTCAGTAGGTACTGAGAAAGTCAGTAGGTACTGAAAAAGTCAGTAGGTACTGAAAAAGTCAGTAGGTACTGAAAAAGTCAGTAGGTACTGAAAAAATCCGGAGGTACTGAAAAAGTCAGTAGGTACTGAAAAAGTCAGTAGGTACTGAAAAAGTCAGTAGGTACTGAAAAAGTCAGTAGGTACTGAAAAAGTCAGTAGGTACTGAAAAAAATCCGGAGGTACTGAAAAAGTCAGTAGGTACTGAAAAAGTCAGTAGGTACTGAAAAAGTCAGTAGGTACTGAAAAAGTCAGTAGGTACTGAAAAAGTCAGTAGGTACTGAAAAAGTCAGTAGGTACTGAAAAAGTCAGTAGGTACTGAAGAAGTCAGTAGGTACTGAAAAAATCCGGAGGTACTGAAAAAGTCAGTAGGTACTGAAAAAGTCAGTAGGTACTGAAAAAAAAGTCAGTAGGTACTGAAAAAATCCGTAGGTACAGAAAAAGTCAGTAGGTACTGAAAAAGTCAGTAGGTACTGAAAAAGTCAGTAGGTACTGAAAAAGTCAGTAGGTACTGAAAAAGTCAGTAGGTACTGAAAAAATCCGGAGGTACTGAAAAAGTCAGTAGGTACTGAAAAAGTCAGTATGTACTGAAAAAGTCAGTAGTTACTGAAAAAGTCAGTAGGTACTGAAAAAGTCAGTAGGTACTGAAAAAGTCAGTAGGTACTGAAAAAAAAGTCAGTAGGTACTGAAAAAAAAGTCAGTAGGTACTGAAAAAGTCAGTAGGTACTGAAAAAGTCAGTAGGTACTGAAAAAAAAGTCAGTAGGTACTGAAAAATTCAGTAGGTACTGAAAAAGTCAGTAGGTACTGAAAAAAAAGTCAGTAGGTACTGAAAAAAAAGTCAGTAGGTACTGAAAAAATCCGGAGGTACTGAAAAAGTCAGTAGGTACTGAAAAAGTCAGTAGGTACTGAAAAAGTCAGTAGGTACTGAAAAAGTCAGTAGGTACTGAAAAAGTCAGTAGGTACTGAAAAAGTCAGTAGGTACTGAAAAAGTCAGTAGGTACTGAAGAAGTCAGTAGGTACTGAAAAAATCCGGAGGTACTGAAAAAGTCAGTAGGTACTGAAAAAGTCAGTAGGTACTGAAAAAAAAGTCAGTAGGTACTGAAAAAGTCAGTAGGTACTGAAAAAGACAGTAGGTACTGAAGAAGTCAGTAGGTACTGAAAAAATCCGGAGGTACTGAAAAAGTCAGTAGGTACTGAAAAAGTCAGTAGGTACTGAAAAAAAAGTCAGTAGGTACTGAAAAAGTCAGTAGGTACTGAAAAAAAAGTCAGTAGGTACTGAAAAAGTCAGTAGGTACTGAAAAAGTCAGTAGGTACTGAAAAAAAAGTCAGTAGGTACTGAAAAAGTCAGTAGGTACTGAAAAAGTCAGTAGGTACTGAAAAAAAAGTCAGTAGGTACTGAAAAAAAAGTCAGTAGGTACTGAAAAAGTCAGTAGGTACTGGAAAAGTCAGTAGGTACTGAAAAAGTCAGTAGGTACTGAAAAAGTCAGTAGGTACTGAAAAAGTCAGTAGGTACTGAAGAAGTCAGTAGGTACTGAAAAAATCCGGAGGTACTGAAAAAGTCAGTAGGTACTGAAAAAGTCAGTAGGTACTGAAAAAAAAGTCAGTAGGTACTGAAAAAGTCAGTAGGTACTGAAAAAGTCAGTAGGTACTGAAAAAAAAGTCAGTAGGTACTGAAAAAGTCAGTAGGTACTGAAAAAAAAGTCAGTAGGTACTGAAAAAAAAGTCAGTAGGTACTGAAAAAGTCAGTAGGTACTGAAAAAAAAGTCAGTAGGTACTGAAAAAAAAGTCAGTAGGTACTGAAAAAGTCAGTAGGTACTGAAAATGTCAGTAGGTACTGAAAAAAAAGTCAGTAGGTACTGAAAAAGTCAGTAGGTACTGAAAAAAAAGTCAGTAGGTACTGAAAAAAAAGTCAGTAGGTACTGAAAAAAAAGTCAGTAGGTACTGAAAAAAAAGTCAGTAGGTACTGAAAAAAAAGTCAGTAGGTACTGAAAAAGTCAGTAGGTACTGAAAAAGTCAGTAGGTACTGAAAAAGTCATTAGGTACTGAAAAAGTCAGTAGGTACTGAAAAAGTCAGTAGGTACTGAAAAAGTCATTAGGTACTGAAAAAGTCAGTAGGTACTGAAAAAATCCGGAGGTACTGAAAAAGTCAGTAGGTACTGAAAAAGTCAGTAGGTACTGAAAAAGTCAGTAGGTACTGAAAAAGTCAGTAGGTACTGAAAAAGTCAGTAGGTACTGAAAAAGTCAGTAGGTACAGAGAAAGTCAGTAGGTACTGAAAAAGTCAGTAGGTACTGAAAAAGTCAGTAGGTACTGAAAAAGTCAGTAGGTACTGAAAAAATCCGGAGGTACTGAAAAAGTCAGTAGGTACTGAAAAAGTCAGTAGGTACTGAAAAAGTCAGTAGGTACTGAAAAAGTCAGTAGGTACTGAAAAAGTCAGTAGGTACTGAAAAAAATCCGGAGGTACTGAAAAAGTCAGTAGGTACTGAAAAAGTCAGTAGGTACTGAAAAAGTCAGTAGGTACTGAAAAAGTCAGTAGGTACTGAAAAAGTCAGTAGGTACTGAAAAAGTCAGTAGGTACTGAAAAAGTCAGTAGGTACTGAAGAAGTCAGTAGGTACTGAAAAAATCCGGAGGTACTGAAAAAGTCAGTAGGTACTGAAAAAGTCAGTAGGTACTGAAAAAAAAGTCAGTAGGTACTGAAAAAGTCAGTAGGTACAGAAAAAGTCAGTAGGTACTGAAAAAATCCGGAGGTACTGAAAAAGTCAGTAGGTACTGAAAAAGTCAGTAGGTACTGAAAAAGTCAGTAGGTACTGAAAAAGTCAGTAGGTACTGAAAAAGTCAGTAGGTACTGAAAAAATCCGGAGGTACTGAAAAAGTCAGTAGGTACTGAAAAAGTCAGTATGTACTGAAAAAGTCAGTAGTTACTGAAAAAGTCAGTAGGTACTGAAAAAGTCAGTAGGTACTGAAAAAGTCAGTAGGTACTGAAAAAAAAGTCAGTAGGTACTGAAAAAAAAGTCAGTAGGTACTGAAAAAGTCAGTAGGTACTGAAAAAGTCAGTAGGTACTGAAAAAAAAGTCAGTAGGTACTGAAAAATTCAGTAGGTACTGAAAAAGTCAGTAGGTACTGAAAAAAAAGTCAGTAGGTACTGAAAAAAAAGTCAGTAGGTACTGAAAAAATCCGGAGGTACTGAAAAAGTCAGTAGGTACTGAAAAAGTCAGTAGGTACTGAAAAAGTCAGTAGGTACTGAAAAAGTCAGTAGGTACTGAAAAAGTCAGTAGGTACTGAAAAAGTCAGTAGGTACTGAAAAAGTCAGTAGGTACTGAAGAAGTCAGTAGGTACTGAAAAAATCCGGAGGTACTGAAAAAGTCAGTAGGTACTGAAAAAGTCAGTAGGTACTGAAAAAAAAGTCAGTAGGTACTGAAAAAGTCAGTAGGTACTGAAAAAGACAGTAGGTACTGAAGAAGTCAGTAGGTACTGAAAAAATCCGGAGGTACTGAAAAAGTCAGTAGGTACTGAAAAAGTCAGTAGGTACTGAAAAAAAAGTCAGTAGGTACTGAAAAAGTCAGTAGGTACTGAAAAAGTCAGTAGGTACTGAAAAAAAAGTCAGTAGGTACTGAAAAAGTCAGTAGGTACTGAAAAAGTCAGTAGGTACTGAAAAAAAAGTCAGTAGGTACTGAAAAAAAAGTCAGTAGGTACTGAAAAAGTCAGTAGGTACTGGAAAAGTCAGTAGGTACTGAAAAAGTCAGTAGGTACTGAAAAAGTCAGTAGGTACTGAAAAAGTCAGTAGGTACTGAAGAAGTCAGTAGGTACTGAAAAAATCCGGAGGTACTGAAAAAGTCAGTAGGTACTGAAAAAGTCAGTAGGTACTGAAAAAAAAGTCAGTAGGTACTGAAAAAGTCAGTAGGTACTGAAAAAGTCAGTAGGTACTGAAAAAAAAGTCAGTAGGTACTGAAAAAGTCAGTAGGTACTGAAAAAAAAGTCAGTAGGTACTGAAAAAAAAGTCAGTAGGTACTGAAAAAGTCAGTAGGTACTGAAAAAAAAGTCAGTAGGTACTGAAAAAAAAGTCAGTAGGTACTGAAAAAGTCAGTAGCCAAACATCTAGTTTTTTTTTCAGTACCTACTGACTTTTTCAGTACCTACTGACTTTTTCAGTACCTACTGACTTTTTTTCAGTACCTACTGACTTTTTCAGTACCTACTGACTTTTTCAGTACCTACTGACTTTTTTTTCAGTACCTACTGACTTTTTCAGTACCTACTGACTTTTTCAGTACCTACTGACTTTTTTTTCAGTACCTACTGACTTTTTCAGTACCTACTGACTTTTTCAGTACCTCCGGATTTTTTCAGTACCTACTGACTTCTTCAGTACCTACTGACTTTTTCAGTACCTACTGACTTTTTCAGTACCTACTGACTTTTTCAGTACCTACTGACTTTTTCAGTACCTCCGGATTTTTTCAGTACCTACTGACTTTTTCAGTACCTACTGACTTTTTCAGTACCTACTGACTTTTTTTTCAGTACCTACTGACATTTTCAGTACCTACTGACTTTTTCAGTACCTACTGACTTTTTTTTCAGTACCTACTGACTTTTTTTTCAGTACCTACTGACTTTTTCAGTACCTACTGACTTTTTTTTCAGTACCTACTGACTTTTTTTTCAGTACCTACTGACTTTTTCAGTACCTACTGACTTTTTTTTCAGTACCTACTGACTTTTTCAGTACCTACTGACTTTTTCAGTACCTACTGACTTTTTTTTCAGTACCTACTGACTTTTTCAGTACCTACTGACTTTTTCAGTACCTCCGGATTTTTTCAGTACCTACTGACTTCTTCAGTACCTACTGACTTTTTCAGTACCTACTGACTTTTTCAGTACCTACTGACTTTTTCAGTACCTACTGACTTTTTCAGTACCTCCGGATTTTTTCAGTACCTACTGACTTTTTCAGTACCTACTGACTTTTTCAGTACCTACTGACTTTTTTTTCAGTACCTACTGACATTTTCAGTACCTACTGACTTTTTCAGTACCTACTGACTTTTTTTTCAGTACCTACTGACTTTTTCAGTACCTACTGACTTTTTCAGTACCTACTGACTTTTTTTCAGTACCTACTGACTTTTTCAGTACCTACTGACTTTTTCAGTACCTACTGACTTTTTTTTCAGTACCTACTGACTTTTTCAGTACCTACTGACTTTTTCAGTACCTACTGACTTTTTTTTCAGTACCTACTGACTTTTTCAGTACCTACTGACTTTTTCAGTACCTCCGGATTTTTTCAGTACCTACTGACTTCTTCAGTACCTACTGACTTTTTCAGTACCTACTGACTTTTTCAGTACCTACTGACTTTTTCAGTACCTACTGACTTTTTCAGTACCTCCGGATTTTTTCAGTACCTACTGACTTTTTCAGTACCTACTGACTTTTTCAGTACCTGCTGACTTTTTTTTCAGTACCTACTGACATTTTCAGTACCTACTGACTTTTTCAGTACCTACTGACTTTTTTTTCAGTACCTACTGACTTTTTTTTCAGTACCTACTGACTTTTTCAGTACCTACTGACTTTTTTTTCAGTACCTACTGACTTTTTTTTCAGTACCTACTGACTTTTTCAGTACCTACTGACTTTTTTTTCAGTACCTACTGACTTTTTCAGTACCTACTGACTTTTTCAGTACCTACTGACTTTTTTTTCAGTACCTACTGACTTTTTCAGTACCTACTGACTTTTTCAGTACCTCCGGATTTTTTCAGTACCTACTGACTTCTTCAGTACCTACTGACTTTTTCAGTACCTACTGACTTTTTCAGTACCTACTGACTTTTTCAGTACCTACTGACTTTTTCAGTACCTCCGGATTTTTTCAGTACCTACTGACTTTTTCAGTACCTACTGACTTTTTCAGTACCTACTGACTTTTTTTTCAGTACCTACTGACATTTTCAGTACCTACTGACTTTTTCAGTACCTACTGACTTTTTTTTCAGTACCTACTGACTTTTTTTTCAGTACCTACTGACTTTTTCAGTACCTACTGACTTTTTTTTCAGTACCTACTGACTTTTTTTTCAGTACCTACTGACTTTTTCAGTACCTACTGACTTTTTTTTCAGTACCTACTGACTTTTTCAGTACCTACTGACTTTTTCAGTACCTACTGACTTTTTTTCAGTACCTACTGACTTTTTCAGTACCTACTGACTTTTTCAGTACCTCCGGATTTTTTCAGTACCTACTGACTTCTTCAGTACCTACTGACTTTTTCAGTACCTACTGACTTTTTCAGTACCTACTGACTTTTTCAGTACCTACTGACTTTTCCAGTACCTACTGACTTTTTCAGTACCTACTGACTTTTTTTTCAGTACCTACTGACTTTTTTTTCAGTACCTACTGACTTTTTTTTCAGTACCTACTGACTTTTTCAGTACCTACTGACTTTTTCAGTACCTACTGACTTTTTCAGTACCTACTGACTTTTTCAGTACCTACTGACTTTTTTTTCAGTGCCTACTGACTTTTTTTTCAGTACCTACTGACTTTTTTTTCAGTACCTACTGACTTTTTTTTCAGTACCTACTGACTTTTTTTTCAGTACCTACTGACTTTTTTTTCAGTACCTACTGACTTTTTCAGTACCTACTGACTTTTTCAGTACCTACTGACTTTTTTTTCAGTACCTACTGACATTTTCAGTACCTACTGACTTTTTCAGTACCTACTGACTTTTTTTTCAGTACCTACTGACTTTTTTTTCAGTACCTACTGACTTTTTCAGTACCTACTGACTTTTTTTTCAGTACCTACTGACTTTTTTTTCAGTACCTACTGACTTTTTCAGTACCTACTGACTTTTTTTTCAGTACCTACTGACTTTTTTTTCAGTACCTACTGACTTTTTTTTCAGTACCTACTGACTTTTTCAGTACCTACTGACTTTTTTTTCAGTACCTACTGACTTTTTCAGTACCTACTGACTTTTTCAGTACCTACTGACTTTTTTTTCAGTACCTACTGACTTTTTCAGTACCTACTGACTTTTTCAGTACCTACTGACTTTTTTTTCAGTACCTACTGACTTTTTCAGTACCTACTGACTTTTTCAGTACCTCCGGATTTTTTCAGTACCTACTGACTTCTTCAGTACCTACTGACTTTTTCAGTACCTACTGACTTTTTCAGTACCTACTGACTTTTTCAGTACCTACTGACTTTTTCAGTACCTCCGGATTTTTTCAGTACCTACTGACTTTTTCAGTACCTACTGACTTTTTCAGTACCTACTGACTTTTTTTTCAGTACCTACTGACATTTTCAGTACCTACTGACTTTTTCAGTACCTACTGACTTTTTTTTCAGTACCTACTGACTTTTTTTTCAGTACCTACTGACTTTTTCAGTACCTACTGACTTTTTTTTCAGTACCTACTGACTTTTTTTTCAGTACCTACTGACTTTTTCAGTACCTACTGACTTTTTTTTCAGTACCTACTGACTTTTTCAGTACCTACTGACTTTTTCAGTACCTACTGACTTTTTTTCAGTACCTACTGACTTTTTCAGTACCTACTGACTTTTTCAGTACCTCCGGATTTTTTCAGTACCTACTGACTTCTTCAGTACCTACTGACTTTTTCAGTACCTACTGACTTTTTCAGTACCTACTGACTTTTTTTTCAGTACCTACTGACTTTTTTTTCAGTACCTACTGACTTTTTCAGTACCTACTGACTTTTTTTTCAGTACCTACTGACTTTTTCAGTACCTACTGACTTTTTCAGTACCTACTGACTTTTTTTTCAGTACCTACTGACTTTTTCAGTACCTACTGACTTTTTCAGTACCTACTGACTTTTTTTTCAGTACCTACTGACTTTTTCAGTACCTACTGACTTTTTCAGTACCTCCGGATTTTTTCAGTACCTACTGACTTCTTCAGTACCTACTGACTTTTTCAGTACCTACTGACTTTTTCAGTACCTACTGACTTTTTCAGTACCTACTGACTTTTTCAGTACCTCCGGATTTTTTCAGTACCTACTGACTTTTTCAGTACCTACTGACTTTTTCAGTACCTGCTGACTTTTTTTTCAGTACCTACTGACATTTTCAGTACCTACTGACTTTTTCAGTACCTACTGACTTTTTTTTCAGTACCTACTGACTTTTTTTTCAGTACCTACTGACTTTTTCAGTACCTACTGACTTTTTTTTCAGTACCTACTGACTTTTTTTTCAGTACCTACTGACTTTTTCAGTACCTACTGACTTTTTTTTCAGTACCTACTGACTTTTTCAGTACCTACTGACTTTTTCAGTACCTACTGACTTTTTTTTCAGTACCTACTGACTTTTTCAGTACCTACTGACTTTTTCAGTACCTCCGGATTTTTTCAGTACCTACTGACTTCTTCAGTACCTACTGACTTTTTCAGTACCTACTGACTTTTTCAGTACCTACTGACTTTTTCAGTACCTACTGACTTTTTCAGTACCTCCGGATTTTTTCAGTACCTACTGACTTTTTCAGTACCTACTGACTTTTTCAGTACCTACTGACTTTTTTTTCAGTACCTACTGACATTTTCAGTACCTACTGACTTTTTCAGTACCTACTGACTTTTTTTTCAGTACCTACTGACTTTTTTTTCAGTACCTACTGACTTTTTCAGTACCTACTGACTTTTTTTTCAGTACCTACTGACTTTTTTTTCAGTACCTACTGACTTTTTCAGTACCTACTGACTTTTTTTTCAGTACCTACTGACTTTTTCAGTACCTACTGACTTTTTCAGTACCTACTGACTTTTTTTCAGTACCTACTGACTTTTTCAGTACCTACTGACTTTTTCAGTACCTCCGGATTTTTTCAGTACCTACTGACTTCTTCAGTACCTACTGACTTTTTCAGTACCTACTGACTTTTTCAGTACCTACTGACTTTTTCAGTACCTACTGACTTTTCCAGTACCTACTGACTTTTTCAGTACCTACTGACTTTTTTTTCAGTACCTACTGACTTTTTTTTCAGTACCTACTGACTTTTTTTTCAGTACCTACTGACTTTTTCAGTACCTACTGACTTTTTCAGTACCTACTGACTTTTTCAGTACCTACTGACTTTTTCAGTACCTACTGACTTTTTTTTCAGTGCCTACTGACTTTTTTTTCAGTACCTACTGACTTTTTTTTCAGTACCTACTGACTTTTTTTTCAGTACCTACTGACTTTTTTTTCAGTACCTACTGACTTTTTTTTCAGTACCTACTGACTTTTTCAGTACCTACTGACTTTTTCAGTACCTACTGACTTTTTTTTCAGTACCTACTGACATTTTCAGTACCTACTGACTTTTTCAGTACCTACTGACTTTTTTTTCAGTACCTACTGACTTTTTTTTCAGTACCTACTGACTTTTTCAGTACCTACTGACTTTTTTTTCAGTACCTACTGACTTTTTTTTCAGTACCTACTGACTTTTTCAGTACCTACTGACTTTTTTTTCAGTACCTACTGACTTTTTTTTCAGTACCTACTGACTTTTTCAGTACCTACTGACTTTTTCAGTACCTACTGACTTTTTTTTCAGTACCTACTGACTTTTTCAGTACCTACTGACTTTTTCAGTACCTACTGACTTTTTTTTCAGTACCTACTGACTTTTTCAGTACCTACTGACTTTTTCAGTACCTACTGACTTTTTTTTCAGTACCTACTGACTTTTTCAGTACCTACTGACTTTTTCAGTACCTCCGGATTTTTTCAGTACCTACTGACTTCTTCAGTACCTACTGACTTTTTCAGTACCTACTGACTTTTTCAGTACCTACTGACTTTTTCAGTACCTACTGACTTTTTCAGTACCTCCGGATTTTTTCAGTACCTACTGACTTTTTCAGTACCTACTGACTTTTTCAGTACCTACTGACTTTTTTTTCAGTACCTACTGACATTTTCAGTACCTACTGACTTTTTCAGTACCTACTGACTTTTTTTTCAGTACCTACTGACTTTTTTTTCAGTACCTACTGACTTTTTCAGTACCTACTGACTTTTTTTTCAGTACCTACTGACTTTTTTTTCAGTACCTACTGACTTTTTCAGTACCTACTGACTTTTTTTTCAGTACCTACTGACTTTTTCAGTACCTACTGACTTTTTCAGTACCTACTGACTTTTTTTCAGTACCTACTGACTTTTTCAGTACCTACTGACTTTTTCAGTACCTCCGGATTTTTTCAGTACCTACTGACTTCTTCAGTACCTACTGACTTTTTCAGTACCTACTGACTTTTTCAGTACCTACTGACTTTTTCAGTACCTACTGACTTTTCCAGTACCTACTGACTTTTTCAGTACCTACTGACTTTTTTTTCAGTACCTACTGACTTTTTTTTCAGTACCTACTGACTTTTTCAGTACCTACTGACTTTTTTTTCAGTACCTACTGACTTTTTCAGTACCTACTGACTTTTTCAGTACCTACTGACTTTTTCTGTACCTACGGATTTTTTCAGTACCTACTGACTTTTTTTTCAGTACCTACTGACTTTTTCAGTACCTACTGACTTTTTCAGTACCTCCGGATTTTTTCAGTACCTACTGACTTCTTCAGTACCTACTGACTTTTTCAGTACCTACTGACTTTTTTTTCAGTACCTACTGACTTTTTTTTCAGTACCTACTGACTTTTTCAGTACCTACTGACTTTTTTTTCAGTACCTACTGACTTTTTTTTCAGTACCTACTGACTTTTTCAGTACCTCCGGATTTTTTTCAGTACCTACTGACTTTTTCAGTACCTACTGACTTTTTCAGTACCTACTGACTTTTTCAGTACCTACTGACTTTTTCAGTACCTACTGACTTTTTCAGTACCTCCGGATTTTTTCAGTACCTACTGACTTTTTCAGTACCTACTGACTTTTTCAGTACCTACTGACTTTTTCAGCACCTACTGACTTTCTCAGTACCTACTGACTTTTTCAGTACCTACTGACTTTTTCAGTACCTACTGACTTTTTCAGTACCTACTGACTTTTTCAGTACCTACTGACTTTTTCAGTACCTACTGACTTTTTCAGTACCTCCGGATTTTTTCAGTACCTACTGACTTTTTCAGTACCTAATGACTTTTTCAGTACCTACTGACTTTTTCAGTACCTACTGACTTTTTCAGTACCTACTGACTTTTTCAGTACCTACTGACCCCTCATAATATGACCTGACCCCCCAACATATGACCTGACCCCCCAACATATGACCTGACCCCCCAAAATATGACCTGACCCCCCAACATATGAACTGACCCCCCAACATATGACCTGACCCTCCAACATATGACCTGACCCCCCAACAAATGACCTGACCCCCCAACATATGACCTGACCCCCGAACATATGACCTGACCCCATAACATATGACCTGACCCCAAAACATATGACCTGACCCCCAACAGATGACCTGAACCCAAAACATATGACCTGACCCCCCAACATATGACCTGACCCTCCAACATATGACCTGACCCCCCAACAAATGACCTGACCCCCCAACATATGACCTGATCCCCCAACATATTACCTGACCCCTCAACATATGGCCTGACCCCCCAACATATGACCTGACCCCCCAACATATGACCTGACCCCCCAAAGTATGACCTGACCCCCCAACATATGAACTGACCCCCCAACATATTACCTGACCCTCCAACATATGACCTGACCCCCCAACATATGACCTGACCCCCGAACATATGACCTGACCCCATAACATATGACCTGACCCCAAAACATATGACCTGACCCCCAACAGATGACCTGAACCTAAAACATCTGACCTGACCCCCCAACATATGACCTGACCCCCCAACATATGACCTGACCCTCCAACATATGACCTGACCCCCCAACAAATGACCTGACCCCCCAACATATGACCTGACCCCCAACATATGACCTGACCCCAAAACATATGACGTGACCCCCAACGGATGACCTGACCCCCCAACGTATGACCTGACCCCCCAACATATGACCTGACCCCCTAACATATGACCTGACCCCCCAACGTATGACCTGACCCCCCAAAATATGACCTGACCCCCCAACATATGAACTGACCCCCCAACATATGACCTGACCCTCCAACATATGACCTGACCCCCAACAAATGACCTGACCCCCCAACATATGACCTGACCCCTGAACATATGACCTGACCCCATAACATATGACCTGACCCCAAAACATATGACCTGACCCCCAACAGATGACCTGAACCCAAAACATATGACCTGACCCTCCAACATATGACCTGACCCCCCAACGTATGACCTGACCCTCCAACATATGACCTGACCCCCCAACAAATGACCTGACCCCCAAACATATGACCTGACCCCCCAACATATGAACTGACCCCCCAACATATTGCCTGACCCTCCAACATATGACCTGACCCCCCAACATATCACCTGACCCCCCAACATATGACCTGACCCCCCAACATAAGGCCTGACCCCCCAACATATGACCTGACCCCCCAACATATGACCTGACCCCCCAACATATGACCTGACCCCCCAACATATGACCTGACCCCCCAACATATGACCTGACCCCCTAACGTATGACCTGACCCCCCAACATATGACCTGACCCCCCAACATATGACCTGACCCCCCAACGTATGACCTGACCCCTCAACATATGACCTGACCCCCCAACATATGACCTGACCCCCCTACATATGACCTGACCCTCCAACATATGACCTGATCCCCCAACATATGACCTGACCCCCCAACATATGACCTGACCCCCCAACATAAGACCTGACCCCCCAACATATGACCTGACCCCCCAACATATGACCTGACCCCCCAACATATGACCTGACCCCCCAACATATGACCTGACCCCCCAACATATGACCTGACCCCCCAACATATGACCTGATTCTCAAATTACAACCTGTCCCTCAAAATACTAGCCCGCATTTTGTCCTTATATGATTTTTCTAAATTTAAACCATTAAAACCATTAAATTTTTTGCCCCTCCTTACACTTCTCTACATTGCACTAAAACATCCTATAATTTAACCACTAAACTTTGTGACTTTAAATCATATATAATTTTAATTTAAATTCTAATTCTAATTCTAATCTAAATTTAATGTTACTTCTCTTGCAATTTCAGAAAAAGGTGGTGGGGTGAAAAACACCAAAAGTATAAAATAAGTAAAAATAAGCCACAACTAATTGGGTAAATAATAGCAGAGATAAAAAGTTTGAATGAGGGGATCAATAGTTGACTAATGAAGATGTTCTAGAAATCATCATAAAAAGGCAAATACAAGGGAATATACTTTTTTGTATTTGATATATCTTCCGAAGAATCCACTCTATAAGAAAATATTAAAATTTTGTTTGACTTATTAAATATTAAAAAGGATGTTTGGCTTAGGGTTAGATGTTTGGCTTAGGGTTAGATGTTTGGCTTGGGGTTAGATGTTTGGCTTAGGGTTAGATGTTTGGCTTAGGGTTAGATGTTTGGCTTAGGGTTAGATGTTTGGCTTAGGGTTAGATGTTTGGCTTAGGGTTAGATGTTTGGCTTAGGGTTAGATGTTTGGCTTAGGGTTAGATGTTTGGCTTAGGGTTAGATGTTTGGCTTAGGGTTAGATGTTTGGCTTAGGGTTAGATGTTTGGCTTAGGGTTAGATGTTTGGCTTAGGGTTAGATGTTTGGCTTAGGGTTAGATGTTTGGCTTAGGGTTAGATGTTTGGCTTAGGGTTAGATGTTTGGCTTAGGGTTAGATGTTTGGCTTAGGGTTAGATGTTTGGCTTAGGGTTAGATGTTTGGCTTAGGGTTAGATGTTTGGCTTAGGGTTAGATGTTTGGCTTAGGGTTAGATGTTTGGCTTAGGGTTAGATGTTTGGCTTAGGGTTAGATGTTTGGCTTAGGGTTAGATGTTTGGCTTAGGGTTAGATGTTTGGCTTAGGGTTAGATGTTTGGCTTAGGGTTAGATGTTTGGCTTAGGGTTAGATGTTTGGCTTAGGGTTAGATGTTTGGCTTAGGGTTAGATGTTTGGCTTAGGGTCAGTAGGTACTGAAAAAGTCAGTAGGTACTGAAAAAATCCGGAGGTACTGAAAAAGTCAGTAGGTACTGAAAAAGTCAGTATGTACTGAAAAAGTCAGTAGTTACTGAAAAAGTCAGTAGGTACTGAAAAAGTCAGTAGGTACTGAAAAAGTCAGTAGGTACTGAAAAAAAAGTCAGTAGGTACTGAAAAAAAAGTCAGTAGGTACTGAAAAAGTCAGTAGGTACTGAAAAAGTCAGTAGGTACTGAAAAAAAAGTCAGTAGGTACTGAAAAATTCAGTAGGTACTGAAAAAGTCAGTAGGTACTGAAAAAAAAGTCAGTAGGTACTGAAAAAAAAGTCAGTAGGTACTGAAAAAATCCGGAGGTACTGAAAAAGTCAGTAGGTACTGAAAAAGTCAGTAGGTACTGAAAAAGTCAGTAGGTACTGAAAAAGTCAGTAGGTACTGAAAAAGTCAGTAGGTACTGAAAAAGTCAGTAGGTACTGAAAAAGTCAGTAGGTACTGAAGAAGTCAGTAGGTACTGAAAAAATCCGGAGGTACTGAAAAAGTCAGTAGGTACTGAAAAAGTCAGTAGGTACTGAAAAAAAAGTCAGTAGGTACTGAAAAAGTCAGTAGGTACTGAAAAAGACAGTAGGTACTGAAGAAGTCAGTAGGTACTGAAAAAATCCGGAGGTACTGAAAAAGTCAGTAGGTACTGAAAAAGTCAGTAGGTACTGAAAAAAAAGTCAGTAGGTACTGAAAAAGTCAGTAGGTACTGAAAAAAAAGTCAGTAGGTACTGAAAAAGTCAGTAGGTACTGAAAAAGTCAGTAGGTACTGAAAAAAAAGTCAGTAGGTACTGAAAAAGTCAGTAGGTACTGAAAAAGTCAGTAGGTACTGAAAAAAAAGTCAGTAGGTACTGAAAAAAAAGTCAGTAGGTACTGAAAAAGTCAGTAGGTACTGGAAAAGTCAGTAGGTACTGAAAAAGTCAGTAGGTACTGAAAAAGTCAGTAGGTACTGAAAAAGTCAGTAGGTACTGAAGAAGTCAGTAGGTACTGAAAAAATCCGGAGGTACTGAAAAAGTCAGTAGGTACTGAAAAAGTCAGTAGGTACTGAAAAAAAAGTCAGTAGGTACTGAAAAAGTCAGTAGGTACTGAAAAAGTCAGTAGGTACTGAAAAAAAAGTCAGTAGGTACTGAAAAAGTCAGTAGGTACTGAAAAAAAAGTCAGTAGGTACTGAAAAAAAAGTCAGTAGGTACTGAAAAAGTCAGTAGGTACTGAAAAAAAAGTCAGTAGGTACTGAAAAAAAAGTCAGTAGGTACTGAAAAAGTCAGTAGGTACTGAAAATGTCAGTAGGTACTGAAAAAAAAGTCAGTAGGTACTGAAAAAGTCAGTAGGTACTGAAAAAAAAGTCAGTAGGTACTGAAAAAAAAGTCAGTAGGTACTGAAAAAAAAGTCAGTAGGTACTGAAAAAAAAGTCAGTAGGTACTGAAAAAAAAGTCAGTAGGTACTGAAAAAGTCAGTAGGTACTGAAAAAGTCAGTAGGTACTGAAAAAGTCATTAGGTACTGAAAAAGTCAGTAGGTACTGAAAAAGTCAGTAGGTACTGAAAAAGTCATTAGGTACTGAAAAAGTCAGTAGGTACTGAAAAAATCCGGAGGTACTGAAAAAGTCAGTAGGTACTGAAAAAGTCAGTAGGTACTGAAAAAGTCAGTAGGTACTGAAAAAGTCAGTAGGTACTGAAAAAGTCAGTAGGTACTGAAAAAGTCAGTAGGTACTGAGAAAGTCAGTAGGTACTGAAAAAGTCAGTAGGTACTGAAAAAGTCAGTAGGTACTGAAAAAGTCAGTAGGTACTGAAAAAATCCGGAGGTACTGAAAAAGTCAGTAGGTACTGAAAAAGTCAGTAGGTACTGAAAAAGTCAGTAGGTACTGAAAAAGTCAGTAGGTACTGAAAAAGTCAGTAGGTACTGAAAAAAATCCGGAGGTACTGAAAAAGTCAGTAGGTACTGAAAAAAAAGTCAGTAGGTACTGAAAAAGTCAGTAGGTACAGAAAAAGTCAGTAGGTACTGAAAAAATCCGGAGGTACTGAAAAAGTCAGTAGGTACTGAAAAAGTCAGTAGGTACTGAAAAAGTCAGTAGGTACTGAAAAAGTCAGTAGGTACTGAAAAAGTCAGTAGGTACTGAAAAAATCCGGAGGTACTGAAAAAGTCAGTAGGTACTGAAAAAGTCAGTATGTACTGAAAAAGTCAGTAGTTACTGAAAAAGTCAGTAGGTACTGAAAAAGTCAGTAGGTACTGAAAAAGTCAGTAGGTACTGAAAAAAAAGTCAGTAGGTACTGAAAAAAAAGTCAGTAGGTACTGAAAAAGTCAGTAGGTACTGAAAAAGTCAGTAGGTACTGAAAAAAAAGTCAGTAGGTACTGAAAAATTCAGTAGGTACTGAAAAAGTCAGTAGGTACTGAAAAAAAAGTCAGTAGGTACTGAAAAAAAAGTCAGTAGGTACTGAAAAAATCCGGAGGTACTGAAAAAGTCAGTAGGTACTGAAAAAGTCAGTAGGTACTGAAAAAGTCAGTAGGTACTGAAAAAGTCAGTAGGTACTGAAAAAGTCAGTAGGTACTGAAAAAGTCAGTAGGTACTGAAAAAGTCAGTAGGTACTGAAGAAGTCAGTAGGTACTGAAAAAATCCGGAGGTACTGAAAAAGTCAGTAGGTACTGAAAAAGTCAGTAGGTACTGAAAAAAAAGTCAGTAGGTACTGAAAAAGTCAGTAGGTACTGAAAAAGACAGTAGGTACTGAAGAAGTCAGTAGGTACTGAAAAAATCCGGAGGTACTGAAAAAGTCAGTAGGTACTGAAAAAGTCAGTAGGTACTGAAAAAAAAGTCAGTAGGTACTGAAAAAGTCAGTAGGTACTGAAAAAAAAGTCAGTAGGTACTGAAAAAGTCAGTAGGTACTGAAAAAGTCAGTAGGTACTGAAAAAAAAGTCAGTAGGTACTGAAAAAAAAGTCAGTAGGTACTGAAAAAGTCAGTAGGTACTGGAAAAGTCAGTAGGTACTGAAAAAGTCAGTAGGTACTGAAAAAGTCAGTAGGTACTGAAAAAGTCAGTAGGTACTGAAGAAGTCAGTAGGTACTGAAAAAATCCGGAGGTACTGAAAAAGTCAGTAGGTACTGAAAAAGTCAGTAGGTACTGAAAAAAAAGTCAGTAGGTACTGAAAAAGTCAGTAGGTACTGAAAAAGTCAGTAGGTACTGAAAAAAAAGTCAGTAGGTACTGAAAAAAAAGTCAGTAGGTACTGAAAAAGTCAGTAGGTACTGAAAAAAAAGTCAGTAGGTACTGAAAAAAAAGTCAGTAGGTACTGAAAAAGTCAGTAGGTACTGAAAATGTCAGTAGGTACTGAAAAAAAAGTCAGTAGGTACTGAAAAAGTCAGTAGGTACTGAAAAAGTCAGTAGGTACTGAAAAAAAAGTCAGTAGGTACTGAAAAAAAAGTCAGTAGGTACTGAAAAAAAAGTCAGTAGGTACTGAAAAAAAAGTCAGTAGGTACTGAAAAAAAAGTCAGTAGGCACTGAAAAAAAAGTCAGTAGGTACTGAAAAAGTCAGTAGGTACTGAAAAAGTCAGTAGGTACTGAAAAAAAAGTCAGTAGGTACTGAAAAAAAAGTCAGTAGGTACTGAAAAAGTCAGTAGGTACTGGAAAAGTCAGTAGGTACTGAAAAAGTCAGTAGGTACTGAAAAAGTCAGTAGGTACTGAAAAAGTCAGTAGGTACTGAAGAAGTCAGTAGGTACTGAAAAAATCCGGAGGTACTGAAAAAGTCAGTAGGTACTGAAAAAGTCAGTAGGTACTGAAAAAAAGTCAGTAGGTACTGAAAAAGTCAGTAGGTACTGAAAAAGTCAGTAGGTACTGAAAAAAAAGTCAGTAGGTACTGAAAAAGTCAGTAGGTACTGAAAAAAAAGTCAGTAGGTACTGAAAAAAAAGTCAGTAGGTACTGAAAAAGTCAGTAGGTACTGAAAAAAAAGTCAGTAGGTACTGAAAAAAAAGTCAGTAGGTACTGAAAAAGTCAGTAGGTACTGAAAATGTCAGTAGGTACTGAAAAAAAAGTCAGTAGGTACTGAAAAAGTCAGTAGGTACTGAAAAAGTCAGTAGGTACTGAAAAAATCCGGAGGTACTGAAAAAGTCAGTAGGTACTGAAAAAGTCAGTAGGTACTGAAAAAGTCAGTAGGTACTGAAAAAGTCAGTAGGTACTGAAGAAGTCAGTAGGTACTGAAAAAATCCGGAGGTACTGAAAAAGTCAGTAGGTACTGAAAAAGTCAGTAGGTACTGAAAAAAAAGTCAGTAGGTACTGAAAAAGTCAGTAGGTACTGAAAAAGTCAGTAGGTACTGAAAAAAAAGTCAGTAGGTACTGAAAAAGTCAGTAGGTACTGAAAAAGTCAGTAGGTACTGAAAAAAAGTCAGTAGGTACTGAAAAAGTCAGTAGGTACTGAAAAAGTCAGTAGGTACTGAAAAAAAAGTCAGTAGGTACTGAAAAAGTCAGTAGGTACTGAAAAAGTCAGTAGGTACTGAAAAAATCCGGAGGTACTGAAAAAGTCAGTAGGTACTGAAAAAGTCAGTAGGTACTGAAAAAAAAGTCAGTAGGTACTGAAAAAGTCAGTAGGTACTGAAAAAAAAGTCAGTAGGTACTGAAAAAGTCAGTAGGTACTGAAAAAGTCAGTAGGTACTGAAAAAAAAGTCAGTAGGTACTGAAAAAAAAGTCAGTAGGTACTGAAAAAAAAGTCAGTAGGTACTGAAAAAAAAGTCAGTAGGTACTGAAAAAAAAGTCAGTAGGCACTGAAAAAAAAGTCAGTAGGTACTGAAAAAGTCAGTAGGTACTGAAAAAGTCAGTAGGTACTGAAAAAGTCAGTAGGTACTGAAAAAGTCAGTAGGTACTGAAAAAAAAGTCAGTAGGTACTGAAAAAAAAGTCAGTAGGTACTGAAAAAGTCAGTAGGTACTGGAAAAGTCAGTAGGTACTGAAAAAGTCAGTAGGTACTGAAAAAGTCAGTAGGTACTGAAAAAGTCAGTAGGTACTGAAGAAGTCAGTAGGTACTGAAAAAATCCGGAGGTACTGAAAAAGTCAGTAGGTACTGAAAAAGTCAGTAGGTACTGAAAAAAAAGTCAGTAGGTACTGAAAAAGTCAGTAGGTACTGAAAAAGTCAGTAGGTACTGAAAAAAAAGTCAGTAGGTACTGAAAAAGTCAGTAGGTACTGAAAAAAAAGTCAGTAGGTACTGAAAAAAAAGTCAGTAGGTACTGAAAAAGTCAGTAGGTACTGAAAAAAAAGTCAGTAGGTACTGAAAAAAAAGTCAGTAGGTACTGAAAAAGTCAGTAGGTACTGAAAATGTCAGTAGGTACTGAAAAAAAAGTCAGTAGGTACTGAAAAAGTCAGTAGGTACTGAAAAAGTCAGTAGGTACTGAAAAAAAAGTCAGTAGGTACTGAAAAAAAAGTCAGTAGGTACTGAAAAAAAAGTCAGTAGGTACTGAAAAAAAAGTCAGTAGGTACTGAAAAAAAAGTCAGTAGGCACTGAAAAAAAAGTCAGTAGGTACTGAAAAAGTCAGTAGGTACTGAAAAAAAAGTCAGTAGGTACTGAAAAAAAAGTCAGTAGGTACTGAAAAAGTCAGTAGGTACTGGAAAAGTCAGTAGGTACTGAAAAAGTCAGTAGGTACTGAAAAAGTCAGTAGGTACTGAAAAAGTCAGTAGGTACTGAAGAAGTCAGTAGGTACTGAAAAAATCCGGAGGTACTGAAAAAGTCAGTAGGTACTGAAAAAGTCAGTAGGTACTGAAAAAAAGTCAGTAGGTACTGAAAAAGTCAGTAGGTACTGAAAAAGTCAGTAGGTACTGAAAAAAAAGTCAGTAGGTACTGAAAAAGTCAGTAGGTACTGAAAAAAAAGTCAGTAGGTACTGAAAAAAAAGTCAGTAGGTACTGAAAAAGTCAGTAGGTACTGAAAAAAAAGTCAGTAGGTACTGAAAAAAAAGTCAGTAGGTACTGAAAAAGTCAGTAGGTACTGAAAATGTCAGTAGGTACTGAAAAAAAAGTCAGTAGGTACTGAAAAAGTCAGTAGGTACTGAAAAAGTCAGTAGGTACTGAAAAAATCCGGAGGTACTGAAAAAGTCAGTAGGTACTGAAAAAGTCAGTAGGTACTGAAAAAGTCAGTAGGTACTGAAAAAGTCAGTAGGTACTGAAGAAGTCAGTAGGTACTGAAAAAATCCGGAGGTACTGAAAAAGTCAGTAGGTACTGAAAAAGTCAGTAGGTACTGAAAAAAAAGTCAGTAGGTACTGAAAAAGTCAGTAGGTACTGAAAAAGTCAGTAGGTACTGAAAAAAAAGTCAGTAGGTACTGAAAAAGTCAGTAGGTACTGAAAAAGTCAGTAGGTACTGAAAAAAAAGTCAGTAGGTACTGAAAAAGTCAGTAGGTACTGAAAAAGTCAGTAGGTACTGAAAAAAAAGTCAGTAGGTACTGAAAAAAAAGTCAGTAGGTACTGAAAAAGTCAGTAGGTACTGAAAAAAAAGTCAGTAGGTACTGAAAAAAAAGTCAGTAGGTACTGAAAAAGTCAGTAGGTACTGAAAAAAAAGTCAGTAGGTACTGAAAAAAAAGTCAGTAGGTACTGAAAAAGTCAGTAGGTACTGAAAATGTCAGTAGGTACTGAAAAAAAAGTCAGTAGGTACTGAAAAAGTCAGTAGGTACTGAAAAAGTCAGTAGGTACTGAAAAAAAAGTCAGTAGGTACTGAAAAAAAAGTCAGTAGGTACTGAAAAAAAAGTCAGTAGGTACTGAAAAAAAAGTCAGTAGGTACTGAAAAAAAAGTCAGTAGGCACTGAAAAAAAAGTCAGTAGGTACTGAAAAAGTCAGTAGGTACTGAAAAAGTCAGTAGGTACTGAAAAAGTCAGTAGGTACTGAAAAAGTCAGTAGGTACTGAAAAAAAAGTCAGTAGGTACTGAAAAAAAAGTCAGTAGGTACTGAAAAAGTCAGTAGGTACTGGAAAAGTCAGTAGGTACTGAAAAAGTCAGTAGGTACTGAAAAAGTCAGTAGGTACTGAAAAAGTCAGTAGGTACTGAAGAAGTCAGTAGGTACTGAAAAAATCCGGAGGTACTGAAAAAGTCAGTAGGTACTGAAAAAGTCAGTAGGTACTGAAAAAAAGTCAGTAGGTACTGAAAAAGTCAGTAGGTACTGAAAAAGTCAGTAGGTACTGAAAAAAAAGTCAGTAGGTACTGAAAAAGTCAGTAGGTACTGAAAAAAAAGTCAGTAGGTACTGAAAAAAAAGTCAGTAGGTACTGAAAAAGTCAGTAGGTACTGAAAAAAAAGTCAGTAGGTACTGAAAAAAAAGTCAGTAGGTACTGAAAAAGTCAGTAGGTACTGAAAATGTCAGTAGGTACTGAAAAAAAAGTCAGTAGGTACTGAAAAAGTCAGTAGGTACTGAAAAAGTCAGTAGGTACTGAAAAAATCCGGAGGTACTGAAAAAGTCAGTAGGTACTGAAAAAGTCAGTAGGTACTGAAAAAAAAGTCAGTAGGTACTGAAAAAAAAGTCAGTAGGTACTGAAAAAGTCAGTAGGTACTGAAAAAAAAGTCAGTAGGTACTGAAAAAGTCAGTAGGTACTGAAAAAAAAGTCAGTAGGTACTGAAAAAAAAGTCAGTAGGTACTGAAAAAGTCAGTAGGTACTGAAAAAAAAGTCAGTAGGTACTGAAAAAAAAGTCAGTAGGTACTGAAAAAGTCAGTAGGTACTGAAAATGTCAGTAGGTACTGAAAAAAAAGTCAGTAGGTACTGAAAAAGTCAGTAGGTACTGAAAAAGTCAGTAGGTACTGAAAAAATCCGGAGGTACTGAAAAAGTCAGTAGGTACTGAAAAAGTCAGTAGGTACTGAAAAAGTCAGTAGGTACTGAAAAAGTCAGTAGGTACTGAAGAAGTCAGTAGGTACTGAAAAAATCCGGAGGTACTGAAAAAGTCAGTAGGTACTGAAAAAAAAGTCAGTAGGTACTGAAAAAGTCAGTAGGTACTGAAAAAGTCAGTAGGTACTGAAAAAAAAGTCAGTAGGTACTGAAAAAGTCAGTAGGTACTGAAAAAGTCAGTAGGTACTGAAAAAAAGTCAGTAGGTACTGAAAAAGTCAGTAGGTACTGAAAAAGTCAGTAGGTACTGAAAAAAAAGTCAGTAGGTACTGAAAAAGTCAGTAGGTACTGAAAAAGTCAGTAGGTACTGAAAAAAAAGTCAGTAGGTACTGAAAAAGTCAGTAGGTACAGAAAAAGTCAGTAGGTACTGAAAAAATCCGGAGGTACTGAAAAAGTCAGTAGGTACTGAAAAAGTCAGTAGGTACTGAAGAAGTCAGTAGGTACTGAAAAAATCCGGAGGTACTGAAAAAGTCAGTAGGTACTGAAAAAGTCAGTAGGTACTGAAAAAAAAGTCAGTAGGTACTGAAAAAGTCAGTAGGTACTGAAAAAAAAGTCAGTAGGTACTGAAAAAGTCAGTAGGTACTGAAAAAGTCAGTAGGTACTGAAAAAAAAGTCAGTAGGTACTGAAAAAGTCAGTAGGTACTGAAAAAGTCAGTAGGTACTGAAAAAAAAGTCAGTAGGTACTGAAAAAAAAGTCAGTAGGTACTGAAAAAAAAGTCAGTAGGTACTGAAAAAAAAGTCAGTAGGTACTGAAAAAAAAGTCAGTAGGCACTGAAAAAAAAGTCAGTAGGTACTGAAAAAGTCAGTAGGTACTGAAAAAGTCAGTAGGTACTGAAAAAGTCAGTAGGTACTGAAAAAGTCAGTAGGTACTGAAAAAAAAGTCAGTAGGTACTGAAAAAAAAGTCAGTAGGTACTGAAAAAGTCAGTAGGTACTGGAAAAGTCAGTAGGTACTGAAAAAGTCAGTAGGTACTGAAAAAGTCAGTAGGTACTGAAAAAGTCAGTAGGTACTGAAGAAGTCAGTAGGTACTGAAAAAATCCGGAGGTACTGAAAAAGTCAGTAGGTACTGAAAAAGTCAGTAGGTACTGAAAAAAAAGTCAGTAGGTACTGAAAAAGTCAGTAGGTACTGAAAAAGTCAGTAGGTACTGAAAAAAAAGTCAGTAGGTACTGAAAAAGTCAGTAGGTACTGAAAAAAAAGTCAGTAGGTACTGAAAAAAAAGTCAGTAGGTACTGAAAAAGTCAGTAGGTACTGAAAAAAAAGTCAGTAGGTACTGAAAAAAAAGTCAGTAGGTACTGAAAAAGTCAGTAGGTACTGAAAATGTCAGTAGGTACTGAAAAAAAAGTCAGTAGGTACTGAAAAAGTCAGTAGGTACTGAAAAAGTCAGTAGGTACTGAAAAAAAAGTCAGTAGGTACTGAAAAAAAAGTCAGTAGGTACTGAAAAAAAAGTCAGTAGGTACTGAAAAAAAAGTCAGTAGGTACTGAAAAAAAAGTCAGTAGGCACTGAAAAAAAAGTCAGTAGGTACTGAAAAAGTCAGTAGGTACTGAAAAAAAAGTCAGTAGGTACTGAAAAATTCAGTAGGTACTGAAAAAGTCAGTAGGTACTGAAAAAAAAGTCAGTAGGTACTGAAAAAAAAGTCAGTAGGTACTGAAAAAATCCGGAGGTACTGAAAAAGTCAGTAGGTACTGAAAAAGTCAGTAGGTACTGAAAAAGTCAGTAGGTACTGAAAAAGTCAGTAGGTACTGAAAAAGTCAGTAGGTACTGAAAAAGTCAGTAGGTACTGAAAAAGTCAGTAGGTACTGAAGAAGTCAGTAGGTACTGAAAAAATCCGGAGGTACTGAAAAAGTCAGTAGGTACTGAAAAAGTCAGTAGGTACTGAAAAAAAAGTCAGTAGGTACTGAAAAAGTCAGTAGGTACTGAAAAAGACAGTAGGTACTGAAGAAGTCAGTAGGTACTGAAAAAATCCGGAGGTACTGAAAAAGTCAGTAGGTACTGAAAAAGTCAATAGGTACTGAAAAAAAAGTCAGTAGGTACTGAAAAAGTCAGTAGGTACTGAAAAAAAAGTCAGTAGGTACTGAAAAAGTCAGTAGGTACTGAAAAAGTCAGTAGGTACTGAAAAAAAAGTCAGTAGGTACTGAAAAAGTCAGTAGGTACTGAAAAAGTCAGTAGGTACTGAAAAAAAAGTCAGTAGGTACTGAAAAAAAAGTCAGTAGGTACTGAAAAAGTCAGTAGGTACTGGAAAAGTCAGTAGGTACTGAAAAAAAAGTCAGTAGGTACTGAAAAAGTCAGTAGGTACTGAAAATGTCAGTAGGTACTGAAAAAAAAGTCAGTAGGTACTGAAAAAAAAGTCAGTAGGTACTGAAAAAGTCAGTAGGTACTGAAAAAAAAGTCAGTAGGTACTGAAAAAGTCAGTAGGTACTGAAAAAAAAGTCAGTAGGTACTGAAAAAAAAGTCAGTAGGTACTGAAAAAGTCAGTAGGTACTGAAAAAAAAGTCAGTAGGTACTGAAAAAAAAGTCAGTAGGTACTGAAAAAGTCAGTAGGTACTGAAAATGTCAGTAGGTACTGAAAAAAAAGTCAGTAGGTACTGAAAAAGTCAGTAGGTACTGAAAAAGTCAGTAGGTACTGAAAAAATCCGGAGGTACTGAAAAAGTCAGTAGGTACTGAAAAAGTCAGTAGGTACTGAAAAAGTCAGTAGGTACTGAAAAAGTCAGTAGGTACTGAAGAAGTCAGTAGGTACTGAAAAAATCCGGAGGTACTGAAAAAGTCAGTAGGTACTGAAAAAGTCAGTAGGTACTGAAAAAAAAGTCAGTAGGTACTGAAAAAGTCAGTAGGTACTGAAAAAGTCAGTAGGTACTGAAAAAAAAGTCAGTAGGTACTGAAAAAGTCAGTAGGTACTGAAAAAGTCAGTAGGTACTGAAAAAAAGTCAGTAGGTACTGAAAAAGTCAGTAGGTACTGAAAAAGTCAGTAGGTACTGAAAAAAAAGTCAGTAGGTACTGAAAAAGTCAGTAGGTACTGAAAAAGTCAGTAGGTACTGAAAAAAAAGTCAGTAGGTACTGAAAAAGTCAGTAGGTACAGAAAAAGTCAGTAGGTACTGAAAAAATCCGGAGGTACTGAAAAAGTCAGTAGGTACTGAAAAAGTCAGTAGGTACTGAAGAAGTCAGTAGGTACTGAAAAAATCCGGAGGTACTGAAAAAGTCAGTAGGTACTGAAAAAAAAGTCAGTAGGTACTGAAAAAGTCAGTAGGTACTGAAAAAGTCAGTAGGTACTGAAAAAATCCGGAGGTACTGAAAAAGTCAGTAGGTACTGAAAAAGTCAGTAGGTACTGAAAAAAAAGTCAGTAGGTACTGAAAAAAAAGTCAGTAGGTACTGAAAAAGTCAGTAGGTACTGGAAAAGTCAGTAGGTACTGAAAAAGTCAGTAGGTACTGAAAAAGTCAGTAGGTACTGAAAAAGTCAGTAGGTACTGAAGAAGTCAGTAGGTACTGAAAAAATCCGGAGGCACTGAAAAAGTCAGTAGGTACTGAAAAAGTCAGTAGGTACTGAAAAAAAGTCAGTAGGTACTGAAAAAAAAGTCAGTAGGTACTGAAAAAGTCAGTAGGTACTGAAAAAGTCAGTAGGTACTGAAAAAAAAGTCAGTAGGTACTGAAAAAGTCAGTAGGTACAGAAAAAGTCAGTAGGTACTGAAAAAATCCGGAGGTACTGAAAAAGTCAGTAGGTACTGAAAAAGTCAGTAGGTACTGAAGAAGTCAGTAGGTACTGAAAAAGTCAGTAGGTACTGAAAATGTCAGTAGGTACTGAAAAAAAAGTCAGTAGGTACTGAAAAAGTCAGTAGGTACTGAAAAAGTCAGTAGGTACTGAAAAAATCCGGAGGTACTGAAAAAGTCAGTAGGTACTGAAAAAGTCAGTAGGTACTGAAAAAAAAGTCAGTAGGTACTGAAAAAAAAGTCAGTAGGTACTGAAAAAGTCAGTAGGTACTGGAAAAGTCAGTAGGTACTGAAAAAGTCAGTAGGTACTGAAAAAGTCAGTAGGTACTGAAAAAGTCAGTAGGTACTGAAGAAGTCAGTAGGTACTGAAAAAATCCGGAGGCACTGAAAAAGTCAGTAGGTACTGAAAAAGTCAGTAGGTACTGAAAAAAAGTCAGTAGGTACTGAAAAAGTCAGTAGGTACTGAAAAAGTCAGTAGGTACTGAAAAAAAAGTCAGTAGGTACTGAAAAAGTCAGTAGGTACTGAAAAAAAAGTCAGTAGGTACTGAAAAAAAAGTCAGTAGGTACTGAAAAAGTCAGTAGGTACTGAAAAAAAAGTCAGTAGGTACTGAAAAAAAAGTCAGTAGGTACTGAAAAAGTCAGTAGGTACTGAAAATGTCAGTAGGTACTGAAAAAAAAGTCAGTAGGTACTGAAAAAGTCAGTAGGTACTGAAAAAGTCAGTAGGTACTGAAAAAATCCGGAGGTACTGAAAAAGTCAGTAGGTACTGAAAAAGTCAGTAGGTACTGAAAAAGTCAGTAGGTACTGAAAAAGTCAGTAGGTACTGAAGAAGTCAGTAGGTACTGAAAAAATCCGGAGGTACTGAAAAAGTCAGTAGGTACTGAAAAAAAAGTCAGTAGGTACTGAAAAAGTCAGTAGGTACTGAAAAAGTCAGTAGGTACTGAAAAAAAAGTCAGTAGGTACTGAAAAAGTCAGTAGGTACTGAAAAAGTCAGTAGGTACTGAAAAAAAGTCAGTAGGTACTGAAAAAGTCAGTAGGTACTGAAAAAGTCAGTAGGTACTGAAAAAAAAGTCAGTAGGTACTGAAAAAGTCAGTAGGTACTGAAAAAGTCAGTAGGTACTGAAAAAAAAGTCAGTAGGTACTGAAAAAGTCAGTAGGTACAGAAAAAGTCAGTAGGTACTGAAAAAATCCGGAGGTACTGAAAAAGTCAGTAGGTACTGAAAAAGTCAGTAGGTACTGAAGAAGTCAGTAGGTACTGAAAAAATCCGGAGGTACTGAAAAAGTCAGTAGGTACTGAAAAAGTCAGTAGGTACTGAAAAAAAAGTCAGTAGGTACTGAAAAAGTCAGTAGGTACTGAAAAAAAAGTCAGTAGGTACTGAAAAAGTCAGTAGGTACTGAAAAAGTCAGTAGGTACTGAAAAAAAAGTCAGTAGGTACTGAAAAAGTCAGTAGGTACTGAAAAAGTCAGTAGGTACTGAAAAAAAAGTCAGTAGGTACTGAAAAAAAAGTCAGTAGGTACTGAAAAAAAAGTCAGTAGGTACTGAAAAAAAAGTCAGTAGGTACTGAAAAAAAAGTCAGTAGGCACTGAAAAAAAAGTCAGTAGGTACTGAAAAAGTCAGTAGGTACTGAAAAAGTCAGTAGGTACTGAAAAAGTCAGTAGGTACTGAAAAAGTCAGTAGGTACTGAAAAAAAAGTCAGTAGGTACTGAAAAAAAAGTCAGTAGGTACTGAAAAAGTCAGTAGGTACTGGAAAAGTCAGTAGGTACTGAAAAAGTCAGTAGGTACTGAAAAAGTCAGTAGGTACTGAAAAAGTCAGTAGGTACTGAAGAAGTCAGTAGGTACTGAAAAAATCCGGAGGTACTGAAAAAGTCAGTAGGTACTGAAAAAGTCAGTAGGTACTGAAAAAAAAGTCAGTAGGTACTGAAAAAGTCAGTAGGTACTGAAAAAGTCAGTAGGTACTGAAAAAAAAGTCAGTAGGTACTGAAAAAGTCAGTAGGTACTGAAAAAAAAGTCAGTAGGTACTGAAAAAAAAGTCAGTAGGTACTGAAAAAGTCAGTAGGTACTGAAAAAAAAGTCAGTAGGTACTGAAAAAAAAGTCAGTAGGTACTGAAAAAGTCAGTAGGTACTGAAAATGTCAGTAGGTACTGAAAAAAAAGTCAGTAGGTACTGAAAAAGTCAGTAGGTACTGAAAAAGTCAGTAGGTACTGAAAAAAAAGTCAGTAGGTACTGAAAAAAAAGTCAGTAGGTACTGAAAAAAAAGTCAGTAGGTACTGAAAAAAAAGTCAGTAGGTACTGAAAAAAAAGTCAGTAGGCACTGAAAAAAAAGTCAGTAGGTACTGAAAAAGTCAGTAGGTACTGAAAAAAAAGTCAGTAGGTACTGAAAAATTCAGTAGGTACTGAAAAAGTCAGTAGGTACTGAAAAAAAAGTCAGTAGGTACTGAAAAAAAAGTCAGTAGGTACTGAAAAAATCCGGAGGTACTGAAAAAGTCAGTAGGTACTGAAAAAGTCAGTAGGTACTGAAAAAGTCAGTAGGTACTGAAAAAGTCAGTAGGTACTGAAAAAGTCAGTAGGTACTGAAAAAGTCAGTAGGTACTGAAAAAGTCAGTAGGTACTGAAGAAGTCAGTAGGTACTGAAAAAATCCGGAGGTACTGAAAAAGTCAGTAGGTACTGAAAAAGTCAGTAGGTACTGAAAAAAAAGTCAGTAGGTACTGAAAAAGTCAGTAGGTACTGAAAAAGACAGTAGGTACTGAAGAAGTCAGTAGGTACTGAAAAAATCCGGAGGTACTGAAAAAGTCAGTAGGTACTGAAAAAGTCAATAGGTACTGAAAAAAAAGTCAGTAGGTACTGAAAAAGTCAGTAGGTACTGAAAAAAAAGTCAGTAGGTACTGAAAAAGTCAGTAGGTACTGAAAAAGTCAGTAGGTACTGAAAAAAAAGTCAGTAGGTACTGAAAAAGTCAGTAGGTACTGAAAAAGTCAGTAGGTACTGAAAAAAAAGTCAGTAGGTACTGAAAAAAAAGTCAGTAGGTACTGAAAAAGTCAGTAGGTACTGGAAAAGTCAGTAGGTACTGAAAAAAAAGTCAGTAGGTACTGAAAAAGTCAGTAGGTACTGAAAATGTCAGTAGGTACTGAAAAAAAAGTCAGTAGGTACTGAAAAAAAAGTCAGTAGGTACTGAAAAAGTCAGTAGGTACTGAAAAAAAAGTCAGTAGGTACTGAAAAAGTCAGTAGGTACTGAAAAAAAAGTCAGTAGGTACTGAAAAAAAAGTCAGTAGGTACTGAAAAAGTCAGTAGGTACTGAAAAAAAAGTCAGTAGGTACTGAAAAAAAAGTCAGTAGGTACTGAAAAAGTCAGTAGGTACTGAAAATGTCAGTAGGTACTGAAAAAAAAGTCAGTAGGTACTGAAAAAGTCAGTAGGTACTGAAAAAGTCAGTAGGTACTGAAAAAATCCGGAGGTACTGAAAAAGTCAGTAGGTACTGAAAAAGTCAGTAGGTACTGAAAAAGTCAGTAGGTACTGAAAAAGTCAGTAGGTACTGAAGAAGTCAGTAGGTACTGAAAAAATCCGGAGGTACTGAAAAAGTCAGTAGGTACTGAAAAAGTCAGTAGGTACTGAAAAAAAAGTCAGTAGGTACTGAAAAAGTCAGTAGGTACTGAAAAAGTCAGTAGGTACTGAAAAAAAAGTCAGTAGGTACTGAAAAAGTCAGTAGGTACTGAAAAAGTCAGTAGGTACTGAAAAAAAGTCAGTAGGTACTGAAAAAGTCAGTAGGTACTGAAAAAGTCAGTAGGTACTGAAAAAAAAGTCAGTAGGTACTGAAAAAGTCAGTAGGTACTGAAAAAGTCAGTAGGTACTGAAAAAAAAGTCAGTAGGTACTGAAAAAGTCAGTAGGTACAGAAAAAGTCAGTAGGTACTGAAAAAATCCGGAGGTACTGAAAAAGTCAGTAGGTACTGAAAAAGTCAGTAGGTACTGAAGAAGTCAGTAGGTACTGAAAAAATCCGGAGGTACTGAAAAAGTCAGTAGGTACTGAAAAAGTCAGTAGGTACTGAAAAAAAAGTCAGTAGGTACTGAAAAAGTCAGTAGGTACTGAAAAAAAAGTCAGTAGGTACTGAAAAAGTCAGTAGGTACTGAAAAAGTCAGTAGGTACTGAAAAAAAAGTCAGTAGGTACTGAAAAAGTCAGTAGGTACTGAAAAAGTCAGTAGGTACTGAAAAAAAAGTCAGTAGGTACTGAAAAAAAAGTCAGTAGGTACTGAAAAAAAAGTCAGTAGGTACTGAAAAAAAAGTCAGTAGGTACTGAAAAAAAAGTCAGTAGGCACTGAAAAAAAAGTCAGTAGGTACTGAAAAAGTCAGTAGGTACTGAAAAAGTCAGTAGGTACTGAAAAAGTCAGTAGGTACTGAAAAAGTCAGTAGGTACTGAAAAAAAAGTCAGTAGGTACTGAAAAAAAAGTCAGTAGGTACTGAAAAAGTCAGTAGGTACTGGAAAAGTCAGTAGGTACTGAAAAAGTCAGTAGGTACTGAAAAAGTCAGTAGGTACTGAAAAAGTCAGTAGGTACTGAAGAAGTCAGTAGGTACTGAAAAAATCCGGAGGTACTGAAAAAGTCAGTAGGTACTGAAAAAGTCAGTAGGTACTGAAAAAAAAGTCAGTAGGTACTGAAAAAGTCAGTAGGTACTGAAAAAGTCAGTAGGTACTGAAAAAAAAGTCAGTAGGTACTGAAAAAGTCAGTAGGTACTGAAAAAAAAGTCAGTAGGTACTGAAAAAAAAGTCAGTAGGTACTGAAAAAGTCAGTAGGTACTGAAAAAAAAGTCAGTAGGTACTGAAAAAAAAGTCAGTAGGTACTGAAAAAGTCAGTAGGTACTGAAAATGTCAGTAGGTACTGAAAAAAAAGTCAGTAGGTACTGAAAAAGTCAGTAGGTACTGAAAAAGTCAGTAGGTACTGAAAAAAAAGTCAGTAGGTACTGAAAAAAAAGTCAGTAGGTACTGAAAAAAAAGTCAGTAGGTACTGAAAAAAAAGTCAGTAGGTACTGAAAAAAAAGTCAGTAGGCACTGAAAAAAAAGTCAGTAGGTACTGAAAAAGTCAGTAGGTACTGAAAAAAAAGTCAGTAGGTACTGAAAAATTCAGTAGGTACTGAAAAAGTCAGTAGGTACTGAAAAAAAAGTCAGTAGGTACTGAAAAAAAAGTCAGTAGGTACTGAAAAAATCCGGAGGTACTGAAAAAGTCAGTAGGTACTGAAAAAGTCAGTAGGTACTGAAAAAGTCAGTAGGTACTGAAAAAGTCAGTAGGTACTGAAAAAGTCAGTAGGTACTGAAAAAGTCAGTAGGTACTGAAAAAGTCAGTAGGTACTGAAGAAGTCAGTAGGTACTGAAAAAATCCGGAGGTACTGAAAAAGTCAGTAGGTACTGAAAAAGTCAGTAGGTACTGAAAAAAAAGTCAGTAGGTACTGAAAAAGTCAGTAGGTACTGAAAAAGACAGTAGGTACTGAAGAAGTCAGTAGGTACTGAAAAAATCCGGAGGTACTGAAAAAGTCAGTAGGTACTGAAAAAGTCAATAGGTACTGAAAAAAAAGTCAGTAGGTACTGAAAAAGTCAGTAGGTACTGAAAAAAAAGTCAGTAGGTACTGAAAAAGTCAGTAGGTACTGAAAAAGTCAGTAGGTACTGAAAAAAAAGTCAGTAGGTACTGAAAAAGTCAGTAGGTACTGAAAAAGTCAGTAGGTACTGAAAAAAAAGTCAGTAGGTACTGAAAAAAAAGTCAGTAGGTACTGAAAAAGTCAGTAGGTACTGGAAAAGTCAGTAGGTACTGAAAAAAAAGTCAGTAGGTACTGAAAAAGTCAGTAGGTACTGAAAATGTCAGTAGGTACTGAAAAAAAAGTCAGTAGGTACTGAAAAAAAAGTCAGTAGGTACTGAAAAAAAAGTCAGTAGGTACTGAAAAAGTCAGTAGGTACTGAAAAAAAAGTCAGTAGGTACTGAAAAAAAAGTCAGTAGGTACTGAAAAAGTCAGTAGGTACTGAAAATGTCAGTAGGTACTGAAAAAAAAGTCAGTAGGTACTGAAAAAGTCAGTAGGTACTGAAAAAGTCAGTAGGTACTGAAAAAAAAGTCAGTAGGTACTGAAAAAAAAGTCAGTAGGTACTGAAAAAAAAGTCAGTAGGTACTGAAAAAAAAGTCAGTAGGTACTGAAAAAAAAGTCAGTAGGCACTGAAAAAAAAGTCAGTAGGTACTGAAAAAGTCAGTAGGTACTGAAAAAGTCAGTAGGTACTGAAAAAGTCAGTAGGTACTGAAAAAGTCAGTAGGTACTGAAAAAAAAGTCAGTAGGTACTGAAAAAAAAGTCAGTAGGTACTGAAAAAGTCAGTAGGTACTGGAAAAGTCAGTAGGTACTGAAAAAGTCAGTAGGTACTGAAAAAGTCAGTAGGTACTGAAAAAGTCAGTAGGTACTGAAGAAGTCAGTAGGTACTGAAAAAATCCGGAGGTACTGAAAAAGTCAGTAGGTACTGAAAAAGTCAGTAGGTACTGAAAAAAAGTCAGTAGGTACTGAAAAAGTCAGTAGGTACTGAAAAAGTCAGTAGGTACTGAAAAAAAAGTCAGTAGGTACTGAAAAAGTCAGTAGGTACTGAAAAAAAAGTCAGTAGGTACTGAAAAAAAAGTCAGTAGGTACTGAAAAAGTCAGTAGGTACTGAAAAAAAAGTCAGTAGGTACTGAAAAAAAAGTCAGTAGGTACTGAAAAAGTCAGTAGGTACTGAAAATGTCAGTAGGTACTGAAAAAAAAGTCAGTAGGTACTGAAAAAGTCAGTAGGTACTGAAAAAGTCAGTAGGTACTGAAAAAATCCGGAGGTACTGAAAAAGTCAGTAGGTACTGAAAAAGTCAGTAGGTACTGAAAAAAAAGTCAGTAGGTACTGAAAAAAAAGTCAGTAGGTACTGAAAAAGTCAGTAGGTACTGGAAAAGTCAGTAGGTACTGAAAAAGTCAGTAGGTACTGAAAAAGTCAGTAGGTACTGAAAAAGTCAGTAGGTACTGAAGAAGTCAGTAGGTACTGAAAAAATCCGGAGGCACTGAAAAAGTCAGTAGGTACTGAAAAAGTCAGTAGGTACTGAAAAAAAGTCAGTAGGTACTGAAAAAGTCAGTAGGTACTGAAAAAGTCAGTAGGTACTGAAAAAAAAGTCAGTAGGTACTGAAAAAGTCAGTAGGTACTGAAAAAAAAGTCAGTAGGTACTGAAAAAAAAGTCAGTAGGTACTGAAAAAGTCAGTAGGTACTGAAAAAAAAGTCAGTAGGTACTGAAAAAAAAGTCAGTAGGTACTGAAAAAGTCAGTAGGTACTGAAAATGTCAGTAGGTACTGAAAAAAAAGTCAGTAGGTACTGAAAAAGTCAGTAGGTACTGAAAAAGTCAGTAGGTACTGAAAAAATCCGGAGGTACTGAAAAAGTCAGTAGGTACTGAAAAAGTCAGTAGGTACTGAAAAAGTCAGTAGGTACTGAAAAAGTCAGTAGGTACTGAAGAAGTCAGTAGGTACTGAAAAAATCCGGAGGTACTGAAAAAGTCAGTAGGTACTGAAAAAGTCAGTAGGTACTGAAAAAAAAGTCAGTAGGTACTGAAAAAGTCAGTAGGTACTGAAAAAGTCAGTAGGTACAGAAAAAAAAGTCAGTAGGTACTGAAAAAGTCAGTAGGTACTGAAAAAGTCAGTAGGTACTGAAAAAAAGTCAGTAGGTACTGAAAAAGTCAGTAGGTACTGAAAAAGTCAGTAGGTACTGAAAAAAAAGTCAGTAGGTACTGAAAAAGTCAGTAGGTACTGAAAAAGTCAGTAGGTACTGAAAAAAAAGTCAGTAGGTACTGAAAAAGTCAGTAGGTACAGAAAAAGTCAGTAGGTACTGAAAAAATCCGGAGGTACTGAAAAAGTCAGTAGGTACTGAAAAAGTCAGTAGGTACTGAAGAAGTCAGTAGGTACTGAAAAAATCCGGAGGTACTGAAAAAGTCAGTAGGTACTGAAAAAGTCAGTAGGTACTGAAAAAAAAGTCAGTAGGTACTGAAAAAGTCAGTAGGTACTGAAAAAAAAGTCAGTAGGTACTGAAAAAGTCAGTAGGTACTGAAAAAGTCAGTAGGTACTGAAAAAAAAGTCAGTAGGTACTGAAAAAGTCAGTAGGTACTGAAAAAGTCAGTAGGTACTGAAAAAAAAGTCAGTAGGTACTGAAAAAAAAGTCAGTAGGTACTGAAAAAAAAGTCAGTAGGTACTGAAAAAAAAGTCAGTAGGTACTGAAAAAAAAGTCAGTAGGCACTGAAAAAAAAGTCAGTAGGTACTGAAAAAGTCAGTAGGTACTGAAAAAGTCAGTAGGTACTGAAAAAGTCAGTAGGTACTGAAAAAGTCAGTAGGTACTGAAAAAAAAGTCAGTAGGTACTGAAAAAAAAGTCAGTAGGTACTGAAAAAGTCAGTAGGTACTGGAAAAGTCAGTAGGTACTGAAAAAGTCAGTAGGTACTGAAAAAGTCAGTAGGTACTGAAAAAGTCAGTAGGTACTGAAGAAGTCAGTAGGTACTGAAAAAATCCGGAGGTACTGAAAAAGTCAGTAGGTACTGAAAAAGTCAGTAGGTACTGAAAAAAAAGTCAGTAGGTACTGAAAAAGTCAGTAGGTACTGAAAAAGTCAGTAGGTACTGAAAAAAAAGTCAGTAGGTACTGAAAAAGTCAGTAGGTACTGAAAAAAAAGTCAGTAGGTACTGAAAAAAAAGTCAGTAGGTACTGAAAAAGTCAGTAGGTACTGAAAAAAAAGTCAGTAGGTACTGAAAAAAAGTCAGTAGGTACTGAAAAAGTCAGTAGGTACTGAAAATGTCAGTAGGTACTGAAAAAAAAGTCAGTAGGTACTGAAAAAGTCAGTAGGTACTGAAAAAGTCAGTAGGTACTGAAAAAAAAGTCAGTAGGTACTGAAAAAAAAGTCAGTAGGTACTGAAAAAAAAGTCAGTAGGTACTGAAAAAAAAGTCAGTAGGTACTGAAAAAAAAGTCAGTAGGCACTGAAAAAAAAGTCAGTAGGTACTGAAAAAGTCAGTAGGTACTGAAAAAAAAGTCAGTAGGTACTGAAAAATTCAGTAGGTACTGAAAAAGTCAGTAGGTACTGAAAAAAAAGTCAGTAGGTACTGAAAAAAAAGTCAGTAGGTACTGAAAAAATCCGGAGGTACTGAAAAAGTCAGTAGGTACTGAAAAAGTCAGTAGGTACTGAAAAAGTCAGTAGGTACTGAAAAAGTCAGTAGGTACTGAAAAAGTCAGTAGGTACTGAAAAAGTCAGTAGGTACTGAAAAAGTCAGTAGGTACTGAAGAAGTCAGTAGGTACTGAAAAAATCCGGAGGTACTGAAAAAGTCAGTAGGTACTGAAAAAGTCAGTAGGTACTGAAAAAAAAGTCAGTAGGTACTGAAAAAGTCAGTAGGTACTGAAAAAGACAGTAGGTACTGAAGAAGTCAGTAGGTACTGAAAAAATCCGGAGGTACTGAAAAAGTCAGTAGGTACTGAAAAAGTCAATAGGTACTGAAAAAAAAGTCAGTAGGTACTGAAAAAGTCAGTAGGTACTGAAAAAAAAGTCAGTAGGTACTGAAAAAGTCAGTAGGTACTGAAAAAGTCAGTAGGTACTGAAAAAAAAGTCAGTAGGTACTGAAAAAGTCAGTAGGTACTGAAAAAGTCAGTAGGTACTGAAAAAAAAGTCAGTAGGTACTGAAAAAAAAGTCAGTAGGTACTGAAAAAGTCAGTAGGTACTGGAAAAGTCAGTAGGTACTGAAAAAAAAGTCAGTAGGTACTGAAAAAGTCAGTAGGTACTGAAAATGTCAGTAGGTACTGAAAAAAAAGTCAGTAGGTACTGAAAAAAAAGTCAGTAGGTACTGAAAAAAAAGTCAGTAGGTACTGAAAAAAAAGTCAGTAGGTACTGAAAAAAAAGTCAGTAGGTACTGAAAAAAAAGTCAGTAGGCACTGAAAAAAAAGTCAGTAGGTACTGAAAAAGTCAGTAGGTACTGAAAAAAAAGTCAGTAGGTACTGAAAAATTCAGTAGGTACTGAAAAAGTCAGTAGGTACTGAAAAAAAAGTCAGTAGGTACTGAAAAAAAAGTCAGTAGGTACTGAAAAAATCCGGAGGTACTGAAAAAGTCAGTAGGTACTGAAAAAGTCAGTAGGTACTGAAAAAGTCAGTAGGTACTGAAAAAGTCAGTAGGTACTGAAAAAGTCAGTAGGTACTGAAAAAGTCAGTAGGTACTGAAAAAGTCAGTAGGTACTGAAGAAGTCAGTAGGTACTGAAAAAATCCGGAGGTACTGAAAAAGTCAGTAGGTACTGAAAAAGTCAGTAGGTACTGAAAAAAAAGTCAGTAGGTACTGAAAAAGTCAGTAGGTACTGAAAAAGACAGTAGGTACTGAAGAAGTCAGTAGGTACTGAAAAAATCCGGAGGTACTGAAAAAGTCAGTAGGTACTGAAAAAGTCAATAGGTACTGAAAAAAAAGTCAGTAGGTACTGAAAAAGTCAGTAGGTACTGAAAAAAAAGTCAGTAGGTACTGAAAAAGTCAGTAGGTACTGAAAAAGTCAGTAGGTACTGAAAAAAAAGTCAGTAGGTACTGAAAAAGTCAGTAGGTACTGAAAAAGTCAGTAGGTACTGAAAAAAAAGTCAGTAGGTACTGAAAAAAAAGTCAGTAGGTACTGAAAAAGTCAGTAGGTACTGGAAAAGTCAGTAGGTACTGAAAAAGTCAGTAGGTACTGAAAAAGTCAGTAGGTACTGAAAAAGTCAGTAGGTACTGAAAAAAAAGTCAGTAGGTACTGAAAAATTCAGTAGGTACTGAAAAAGTCAGTAGGTACTGAAAAAAAAGTCAGTAGGTACTGAAAAAAAAGTCAGTAGGTACTGAAAAAATCCGGAGGTACTGAAAAAGTCAGTAGGTACTGAAAAAGTCAGTAGGTACTGAAAAAGTCAGTAGGTACTGAAAAAGTCAGTAGGTACTGAAAAAGTCAGTAGGTACTGAAAAAGTCAGTAGGTACTGAAAAAGTCAGTAGGTACTGAAGAAGTCAGTAGGTACTGAAAAAATCCGGAGGTACTGAAAAAGTCAGTAGGTACTGAAAAAGTCAGTAGGTACTGAAAAAAAAGTCAGTAGGTACAGAAAAAGTCAGTAGGTACTGAAAAAGACAGTAGGTACTGAAGAAGTCAGTAGGTACTGAAAAAATCCGGAGGTACTGAAAAAGTCAGTAGGTACTGAAAAAGTCAATAGGTACTGAAAAAAAAGTCAGTAGGTACTGAAAAAGTCAGTAGGTACTGAAAAAAAAGTCAGTAGGTACTGAAAAAGTCAGTAGGTACTGAAAAAGTCAGTAGGTACTGAAAAAAAAGTCAGTAGGTACTGAAAAAGTCAGTAGGTACTGAAAAAGTCAGTAGGTACTGAAAAAAAAGTCAGTAGGTACTGAAAAAAAAGTCAGTAGGTACTGAAAAAGTCAGTAGGTACTGGAAAAGTCAGTAGGTACTGAAAAAAAAGTCAGTAGGTACTGAAAAAGTCAGTAGGTACTGAAAATGTCAGTAGGTACTGAAAAAAAAGTCAGTAGGTACTGAAAAAAAAGTCAGTAGGTACTGAAAAAAAAGTCAGTAGGTACTGAAAAAAAAGTCAGTAGGTACTGAAAAAAAAGTCAGTAGGTACTGAAAAAAAAGTCAGTAGGCACTGAAAAAAAAGTCAGTAGGTACTGAAAAAGTCAGTAGGTACTGAAAAAAAAGTCAGTAGGTACTGAAAAATTCAGTAGGTACTGAAAAAGTCAGTAGGTACTGAAAAAAAAGTCAGTAGGTACTGAAAAAAAAGTCAGTAGGTACTGAAAAAATCCGGAGGTACTGAAAAAGTCAGTAGGTACTGAAAAAGTCAGTAGGTACTGAAAAAGTCAGTAGGTACTGAAAAAGTCAGTAGGTACTGAAAAAGTCAGTAGGTACTGAAAAAGTCAGTAGGTACTGAAAAAGTCAGTAGGTACTGAAGAAGTCAGTAGGTACTGAAAAAATCCGGAGGTACTGAAAAAGTCAGTAGGTACTGAAAAAGTCAGTAGGTACTGAAAAAAAGTCAGTAGGTACTGAAAAAGTCAGTAGGTACTGAAAAAGACAGTAGGTACTGAAGAAGTCAGTAGGTACTGAAAAAATCCGGAGGTACTGAAAAAGTCAGTAGGTACTGAAAAAGTCAATAGGTACTGAAAAAAAAGTCAGTAGGTACTGAAAAAGTCAGTAGGTACTGAAAAAAAAGTCAGTAGGTACTGAAAAAGTCAGTAGGTACTGAAAAAGTCAGTAGGTACTGAAAAAAAAGTCAGTAGGTACTGAAAAAGTCAGTAGGTACTGAAAAAGTCAGTAGGTACTGAAAAAAAAGTCAGTAGGTACTGAAAAAAAGTCAGTAGGTACTGAAAAAGTCAGTAGGTACTGGAAAAGTCAGTAGGTACTGAAAAAGTCAGTAGGTACTGAAAAAAGTCAGTAGGTACTGAAAAAGTCAGTAGGTACTGAAGAAGTCAGTAGGTACTGAAAAAATCCGGAGGTACTGAAAAAGTCAGTAGGTACTGAAAAAGTCAGTAGGTACTGAAAAAAGTCAGTAGGTACTGAAAAAGTCAGTAGGTACTGAAAAAAGTCAGTAGGTACTGAAAAAAGTCAGTAGGTACTGAAAAAGTCAGTAGGTACTGAAAAAAGTCAGTAGGTACTGAAAAAAAAGTCAGTAGGTACTGAAAAAGTCAGTAGGTACTGAAAAAGTCAGTAGGTACTGAAAAAAAGTCAGTAGGTACTGAAAAAGTCAGTAGGTACTGAAAAAGTCAGTAGGTACTGAAAAAAAAGTCAGTAGGTACTGAAAAAAGTCAGTAGGTACTGAAAAAGTCAGTAGGTACTGAAAAAAAGTCAGTAGGTACTGAAAAAGTCAGTAGGTACTGAAAAAGTCAGTAGGTACTGAAAAAGTCAGTAGGTACTGAAAAAGTCAGTAGGTACTGAAAAAATCCGGAGGTACTGAAAAAGTCAGTAGGTACTGAAAAAGTCAGTAGGTACTGAAAAAGTCAGTAGGTACTGAAAAAGTCAGTAGGTACTGAAAAAGTCAGTAGGTACTGAAAAAGTCAGTAGGTACTGAAAAAGTCAGTAGGTACTGAAAAAGTCAGTAGGTACTGAAAAAAGTCAGTAGGTACTGAAAAAGTCAGTAGTACTGAAAAAAAAGTCAGTAGGTACTGAAAAAGTCAGTAGGTACTGAAAAAGTCAGTAGGTACTGAAAAAGTCAGTAGGTACTGAAAAAGTCAGTAGGTACTGAAAAAGTCAGTAGGTACTGAAAAAGTCAGGTAGGTACTGAAAAAGTCAGTAGGTACTGAAAAAGTCAGTAGGTACTGAAAAAAGTCAGTAGGTACTGAAAAAGTCAGTAGGTACTGAAAAAAGTCAGTAGGTACTGAAAAAAGTCAGTAGGTACTGAAAAAGTCAGTAGGTACTGAAAAAGTCAGTAGGTACTGAAAAAATCCGGAGGTACTGAAAAAGTCAGTAGGTACTGAAAAAGTCAGTAGGTACTGAAAAAAGTCAGTAGGTACTGAAAAAAGTCAGTAGGTACTGAAAAAGTCAGTAGGTACTGAAAAAGTCAGGAGGTACTGAAAAAGTCAGTAGGTACTGAAAAAGTCAGTAGGTACTGAAAAAGTCAGTAGGTACTGAAAAAGTCAGTAGGTACTGAAAAAGTCAGTAGGTACTGAAAAAAGTCAGGAGGTACTGAAAAAAGTCAGTAGGTACTGAAAAAGTCAGTAGGTACTGAAAAAAAGTCAGTAGGTACTGAAAAAGTCAGTAGGTACTGAAAAAGTCAGTAGGTACTGAAAAAGTCAGTAGGTACTGAAAAAGTCAGTAGGTACTGAAAAAAGTCAGTAGGTACTGAAAAAGTCAGTAGGTACTGAAAAAGTCAGTAGGTACTGAAAAAAAGTCAGTAGGTACTGAAAAAGTCAGTAGGTACTGAAAAAGTCAGTAGGTACTGAAAAAGTCAGTAGGTACTGAAAAAAGTCAGTAGGTACTGAAAAAGTCAGTAGGTACTGAAAAAGTCAGTAGGTACTGAAAAAGTCAGTAGGTACTGAAAAAAGTCAGTAGGTACTGAAAAAGTCAGTAGGTACTGAAAAAGTCAGTAGGTACTGAAAAAGTCAGTAGGTACTGAAAAAAAGTCAGTAGGTACTGAAAAAGTCAGTAGGTACTGAAAAAAGTCAGTAGGTACTGAAAAAAGTCAGTAGGTACTGAAAAAGTCAGTAGGTACTGAAAAAAAGTCAGTAGGTACTGAAAAAGTCAGTAGGTACTGAAAAAGTCAGTAGGTACTGAAAAAAAGTCAGTAGGTACTGAAAAAAGTCAGTAGGTACTGAAAAAGTCAGTAGGTACTGAAAAAGTCAGTAGGTACTGAAAAAAAGTCAGTAGGTACTGAAAAAAGTCAGTAGGTACTGAAAAAGTCAGTAGGTACTGAAAAAGTCAGTAGGTACTGAAAAAGTCAGTAGGTACTGAAAAAGTCAGTAGGTACTGAAAAAGTCAGTAGGTACTGAAAAAGTCAGTAGGTACTGAAAAAGTCAGTAGGTACTGAAAAAGTCAGTAGGTACTGAAAAGTCAGTAGGTACTGAAAAAAGTCAGTAGGTACTGAAAAAGTCAGCGTCTACGATAGGTACTGAAAAAGTCAGTAGGTACTGAAAAAAGTCAGTAGGTACTGAAAAAGTCAGTAGGTACTGAAAAAGTCAGTAGGTACTGAAAAGTCAGTAGGTACTAAAGTCAGTAGGTACTGAAAAAGTCAGTAGGTACTGAAAAAGTCAGTAGGTACTGAAAAAGTCAGTAGGTACTGAAAAAGTCAGTAGGTACTGAAAAAGTCAGTAGGTACTGAAAAAAAGTCAGTAGGTACTGAAAAAAGTCAGTAGGTACTGAAAAAAGTCAGTAGGTACTGAAAAAAGTCAGTAGGTACTGAAAAAGTCAGTAGGTACTGAAAAAGTCAGTAGGTACTGAAAAAAAAGTCAGTAGGTACTGAAAAAGTCAGTAGGTACTGAAAAAGTCAGTAGGTACTGAAAAAGTCAGTAGGTACTGAAAAAAGTCAGTAGGTACTGAAAAAGTCAGTAGGTACTGAAAAAGTCAGTAGGTACTGAAAAAAGTCAGTAGGTACTGAAAAAGTCAGTAGGTACTGAAAAAAGTCAGTAGGTACTGAAAAAGTCAGTAGGTACTGAAAAAGTCAGTAGGTACTGAAAAAGTCAGTAGGTACTGAAAAAAGTCAGTAGGTACTGAAAAAGTCAGTAGGTACTGAAAAAAGTCAGTAGGTACTGAAAAAAGTCAGTAGGTACTGAAAAAGTCAGTAGGTACTGAAAAAGTCAGTAGGTACTGAAAAAAAGTCAGTAGGTACTGAAAAAGTCAGTAGGTACTGAAAAAAGTCAGTAGGTACTGAAAAAGTCAGTAGGTACTGAAAAAAGTCAGTAGGTACTGAAAAAAGTCAGTAGGTACTGAAAAAGTCAGTAGGTACTGAAAAAGTCAGTAGGTACTGAAAAAGTCAGTAGGTACTGAAAAAGTCAGTAGGTACTGAAGAAGTCAGTAGGTACTGAAAAATCGGAGGTACTGAAAAAGTCAGTAGGTACTGAAAAAGTCAGTAGGTACTGAAATCAGTAGGTACTGAAAAAGTCAGTAGGTACTGAAAAAAAGTCAGTAGGTACTGAAAAAGTCAGTAGGTACTGAAAAAAGTCAGTAGGTACTGAAAAAGTCAGTAGGTACTGAAAAAAAAGTCAGTAGGTACTGAAAAAGTCAGTAGGTACTGAAAAAAAGTCAGTAGGTACTGAAAAAGTCAGTAGGTACTGAAAAAGTCAGTAGGTACTGAAAAAAAAGTCAGTAGGTACTGAAAAAGTCAGTAGGTACTGAAAAAAGGTCAGTAGGTACTGAAAAAGTCAGTAGGTACTGAAAAAGTCAGTAGGTACTGAAAAAGTCAGTAGGTACTGAAAAAGTCAGTAGGTACTGAAAAAGTCAGTAGGTACTGAAAAAGTCAGTAGTACTGAAAAAAGTCAGTAGGTACTGAAAAAAAAGTCAGTAGGTACTGAAAAAGTCAGTAGGTACTGAAAAAAAAGTCAGTAGGTACTGAAAAAAAGACAAAAGTCAGTAGGTACTGAAAAAAGTCAGTAGGAAATGTCAGTAGTACTGAAAAAAAGTCAGTAGGTACTGAAAAAAAGTCAGTAGGTACTGAAAAATCATAGACTG
>CAXHUP010000017.1:22700-66480 GCA_964020215.1 Aurelia sp. 3 sensu Dawson et al. (2005) | reverse complement strand
TTCAGTAGGTACAGAAAAAGTCAGTAGGTACTGAAAAAGTCAGTAGGTACTGAAAAAGTCAGTAGGTACTGAAAAAGTCATTAGGTACTGAAAAAGTCTGTAGGTACTGAAAAAGTCGGTAGGTTATGAGAAGGTCAGTAGGTACTGAAAAAGTCGGTAGGTACTGAAAAAGTCAGTAGGTACTGAAAAAGTCAGTAGGTACTGAAAAAGTCATTAGGTACTGAAAAAGTCTGTAGGTACTGAAAAAGTCAGTAGGTAGTAAAAAAGTCAGTAGGTACTGAAAAAGTCGGTAGGTACTGAAAAAGTCAGTAGGTACTGAAAAAGTCATTAGGTATTGAACAATTCAGTAGGTACTAAAAAAGTCAGTAGGTACTGAAAAAGTCAGTAGGTACTGAAAAAGTCAGTAGGTACTGAAAAAGTCAGTAGGCACTGAAAAAGTCAGTAGGTACTGAAAAATTCAGTAGGTACTGAAAAAGTCTGTAGGTACTGAAAAAGTCAGTAGGTACTGAAAAAGTCAGTAGGCACTGAAAAAGTCAGTAGGTACTGAAAAAGTCAGTAGGTACTGAAAAAGTCAGTAGGTACTGAAAAAGTCAGTAGGTACTGAAAAAGTCAGTAGGTACTGAAAAAGTCAGTAGGTACTGAAAAAGTCAGTAGGTACTGAGAAGGTCAGTAGGTACTGAAAAAGTCATTAGGTAATGAAAAAGTCAGTAGGTACTGAAAAAGTCAGTAGATACTGAAAAAGTCAGTAGGTACCGAGAAGGTCGGGAGGTACTGAAATGGTCAGTAGGTACTGAAAAAGTCAGTAGGTACTGAAAAAGTCAGTAGGTACTGAAAAAGTCAGTAGGTACTGAAAAAGTCAGTAGGTACTGAGAAGGTCAGTAGGTACTGAAAAAGTCGGTAGGTACTGAAAAAGTCAGTAGGTACTGAAAAAGTCAGTAGGTACTGAAAAAGTCATTAGATACTGAAAAAGTCAGTAGGTACTGAAAAATTCAGTAGGTACTGAAAAAGTCAGTAGGTACTGAAAAAGTCAGTAGGTACTGAAAAAGTCAGTAGGTACTGAAAAAGTCAGTAGTTACTTAAAAAGTCAGTTGGTACTGAAAAAGTCGGTAGGTACTGAAAAATTCAGTAGGTATTGAAAAAGTCAGTAGGTACTGAAAAAGTCAGTAGGTACTGAAAAAGTCAGTAGGTACCGAGAAGGTCGGGAGGTACTGAAAAGGTCAGTAGGTACTGAAAAAGTCAGTAGGTAATGAAAAAGTCAGTAGGTACTGAAAAAGTCAGTAGGTACTGAAAAAGTCGGTAGGTTATGAGAAGGTCAGTAGGTACTGAAAAAGTTGGTAGGTACTGAAAAAGTCAGTAGGTACTGAAAAAGTCAGTAGGTACTGAAAAAGTCATTAGGTACTGAAAAAGTCAGTAGGTACTGAAAAAGTCAGTAGGTACTAAAAAAGTCAGTAGGTATTGAAAAAGTCGGTAGGTACTGAAAAAGTCATTAGGTACTGAAAAATTCAGTAGGTACTAAAAAAGTCAGTAGGTACTGAAAAAGTCAGTAGGTACTGAAAAAGTCAGTAGGTACTGAAAAAGTCAGTAGGTACTGAAAAAGTAAGTAGGTACTGAAAAAGTCAGTAGGTACTGAAAAAGTCAGTAGTTACTTAAAAAGTCAGTTGGTACTGAAAAAGTCAGTAGGTACTGAAAAATTCAGTAGGTACTGAAAAAGTCACAAGGTACTGAAAAAGTCAGTAGGTACTGAAAAAGTCAGTAGGCACTGAAAAAGTCAGTAGGTACTGAAAAATGTCAGTAGGTACTGAAAAAGTCAGTAGGTACTGAAAAAGTCAGTAGGTACTGAAAAAGTCAGTAGCTACTTAAAAATTCAGTTGGTACTGAAAAAGTCAGTAGGTACTGAAAAAGTCAGTAGGTACTGAAAATGTCGGTAGGTACTGAAAAAGTCAGTAGGTACTGAAAAATTCAGTAGGTACTGAAAAAGTCAGTAGGTACTGAAAAAGTCAGTAGGTACTGAAAAAGTCAGTAGGTACTGAAAAAGTCATTAGGTACTGAAAAAGTCTGTAGGTACTGAAAAAGTCGGTAGGTTATGAGAAGGTCAGTAGGTACTGAAAAAGTCGGTAGGTACTGAAAAAGTCAGTAGGTACTGAAAAAGTCAGTAGGTACTGAAAAAGTCATTAGGTACTGAAAAAGTCTGTAGGTACTGAAAAAGTCAGTAGGTAGTAAAAAAGTCAGTAGGTACTGAAAAAGTCGGTAGGTACTGAAAAAGTCAGTAGGTACTGAAAAAGTCATTAGGTATTGAAAAATTCAGTAGGTACTAAAAAAGTCAGTAGGTACTGAAAAAGTCAGTAGGTACTGAAAAAGTCAGTAGGTACTGAAAAAGTCAGTAGGCACTGAAAAAGTCAGTAGGTACTGAAAAATTCAGTAGGTACTGAAAAAGTCAGTAGGTACTGAAAAAGTCAGTAGGTACTGAAAAAGTCAGTAGGCACTGAAAAAGTCAGTAGGTACTGAAAAAGTCAGTAGGTACTGAAAAAGTCAGTAGGTACTGAAAAAGTCAGTAGGTACTGAAAAAGTCAGTAGGTACTGAAAAAGTCAGTAGGTACTGAAAAAGTCAGTAGGTACTGAGAAGGTCACTAGGTACTGAAAAAGTCATTAGGTAATGAAAAAGTCAGTAGGTACTGAAAAAGTCAGTAGATACTGAAAACGTCAGTAGGTACCGAGAAGGTCGGGAGGTACTGAAATGGTCAGTAGGTACTGAAAAAGTCAGTAGGTACTGAAAAAGTCAGTAGGTACTGAAAAAGTCAGTAGGTACTGAAAAAGTCAGTAGGTACTGAGAAGGTCAGTAGGTACTGAAAAAGTCGGTAGGTACTGAAAAAGTCAGTAGGTACTGAAAAAGTCAGTAGGTACTGAAAAAGTCATTAGATACTGAAAAAGTCAGTAGGTACTGAAAAATTCAGTAGGTACTGAAAGAGTCAGTAGGTACTGAAAAAGTCGGTAGGTACTGAAAAAGTCAGTAGGTACTGAAAAAGTCATAAGGTACTGAAAAATTCAGTAGGTACTGAAAAAGTCAGTAGTTACTGAAAAAGTCAGTAGGTACCGAGAAGGTCGGGAGGTACTGAAAAGGTCAGTAGGTACTGAAAAAGTCAGTAGTTACTGAAAAAGTCAGTAGGTACTGAAAAAGTCAGTAGGTACTTAAAAAATCAGTAGGTACTGAAAAAGTCAGTAGGTACCGAGAAGGTCGGGAGGTACTGAAAAGGTCAGTAGGTACTGAAAAAGTCAGTAGGTACTGAAAAAGTCAGTAGGTACTGAAAAAGTCAGTAGGTACTGAAAAAGTCAGTAGGCACTGAAAAAGTCAGTAGGTACTGAAAAATTCTGTAGGTACTGAAAAAGTCAGTAGGTACTGAAAAATTCAGTAGGTACTGAATAAGTCAGTAGGTACTGAGAAAAGTCAGTAGGTACTGAAAAAATCAGTAGGTACTGAAAAAGTCAGTAGGTACTGAAAAAGTCAGTAGGTACTGAAAAAGTCAGTAGTTACTTAAAAATTCAGTTGGTACTGAAAAAGTCAGTAGGTACTGAAAAAGTCAGTAGGTACTGAAAAAGTCAGTAGGTACTGAAAAAGTCAGTAGGTACTGAAAAAGTCAGTAGGTACTGAAAAAGTCAGTAGGTACTGAAAAATTCAGTAGGCATTGAAAAAGTCAGTAGGTACTGAAAAAATCAGTAGGTACTGAAAAAGTCAGTAGGTACTGAAAAAGTCAGTAGGTACTGAAAAAGTCAGTAGGTACTGAAAAAGTCAGTAGGTACTGAAAAAGTTAGTAGGTACTGAAAAAGTCAGTAGGTACTGAGAAGGTCAGTAGGTACTGAAAAAGTCATTAGGTACTGAACAAGTCAGTAGGTACTGAAAAAGTCAGTAGATACTGAAAAAATTAGTAGGTACCGAGAAGGTCGGGAGGTACTGAAATGGGCAGTAGGTACTGAAAAATTCTGTAGGTACTGAAAAAGTCAGTAGGTACTGAAAAATTCAGTAGGTACTGAATAAGTCAGTAGGTACTGAGAAAAGTCAGTAGGTACTGAAAAAGTCAGTAGATACTGAAAACGTCAGTAGGTACCGAGAAGGTCGGGAGGTACTGAAATGGTCAGTAGGTACTGAAAAAGTCAGTAGGTACTGAAAAAGTCAGTAGGTACTGAAAAAGTCAGTAGGTACTGAAAAAGTCAGTAGGTACTGAGAAGGTCAGTAGGTACTGAAAAAGTCGGTAGGTACTGAAAAAGTCAGTAGGTACTGAAAAAGTCAGTAGGTACTGAAAAAGTCATTAGATACTGAAAAAGTCAGTAGGTACTGAAAAATTCAGTAGGTACTGAAAAAGTCAGTAGGTACTGAAAAAGTCGGTAGGTACTGAAAAAGTCAGTAGGTACTGAAAAAGTCATAAGGTACTGAAAAATTCAGTAGGTACTGAAAAAGTCAGTAGTTACTGAAAAAGTCAGTAGGTACCGAGAAGGTCGGGAGGTACTGAAAAGGTCAGTAGGTACTGAAAAAGTCAGTAGTTACTGAAAAAGTCAGTAGGTACTGAAAAAGTCAGTAGGTACTTAAAAAGTCAGTAGGTACTGAAAAAGTCAGTAGGTACCGAGAAGGTCGGGAGGTACTGAAAAGGTCAGTAGGTACTGAAAAAGTCAGTAGGTACTGAAAAAGTCAGTAGGTACTGAAAAAGTCAGTAGGTACTGAAAAAGTCAGTAGGCACTGAAAAAGTCAGTAGGTACTGAAAAATTCTGTAGGTACTGAAAAAGTCAGTAGGTACTGAAAAATTCAGTAGGTACTGAATAAGTCAGTAGGTACTGAGAAAAGTCAGTAGGTACTGAAAAAATCAGTAGGTACTGAAAAAGTCAGTAGGTACTGAAAAAGTCAGTAGGTACTGAAAAAGTCAGTAGTTACTTAAAAATTCAGTTGGTACTGAAAAAGTCAGTAGGTACTGAAAAAGTCAGTAGGTACTGAAAAAGTCAGTAGGTACTGAAAAAGTCAGTAGGTACTGAAAAAGTCAGTAGGTACTGAAAAAGTCAGTAGGTACTGAAAAATTCAGTAGGCACTGAAAAAGTCAGTAGGTACTGAAAAAATCAGTAGGTACTGAAAAAGTCAGTAGGTACTGAAAAAGTCAGTAGGTACTGAAAAAGTCAGTAGGTACTGAAAAAGTCAGTAGGTACTGAAAAAGTTAGTAGGTACTGAAAAAGTCAGTAGGTACTGAGAAGGTCAGTAGGTACTGAAAAAGTCATTAGGTACTGAACAAGTCAGTAGGTACTGAAAAAGTCAGTAGATACTGAAAAAGTCAGTAGGTACTGAAAAAGTCAGTAGTTACTGAAAAAGTCAGTAGGTACTGAAAAAGTCAGTAGGTACTTAAAAAGTCAGTAGGTACTGAAAAAGTCAGTAGGTACCGAGAAGGTCGGGAGGTACTGAAAAGGTCAGTAGGTACTGAAAAAGTCAGTAGGTACTGAAAAAGTCAGTAGGTACTGAAAAAGTCAGTAGGTACTGAAAAAGTCAGTAGGCACTGAAAAAGTCAGTAGGTACTGAAAAATTCTGTAGGTACTGAAAAAGTCAGTAGGTACTGAAAAATTCAGTAGGTACTGAATAAGTCAGTAGGTACTGAAAAAGTCATTAGATACTGAAAAAGTCAGTAGGTACTGAAAAAGTCAGTAGGTACTGAAAAAGTCAGTAGGTACTGAAAAAGTCGGTAGGTACTGAAAAAGTCAGTAGGTACTGAAAAAGTCATAAGGTACTGAAAAGTTCAGTAGGTACTGAAAAAGTCAGTAGTTACTGAAAAAGTCGGTAGGTACTGAAAAAGTCAGTAGGTACTGAAAAAGTCAGTAGGTACTGAGAAGGTCAGTAGGTACTGAAAAAGTCATTAGGTACTGAAAAAGTCAGTAGGTACTGAAAAAGTCAGTAGGTACTGAAAAAGTCAGTAGGTACTGAAAAAGTCGGTAGGTACTGAAAAAATCAGTAGGTACTGAAAAAGTCAGTAGGTACTGAAAAAGTCAGTAGGTACTGAAAAAGTCAGTAGGTACTGAAAAAGTCAGTAGGTACTGAAAAAGTCAGTAGGTACTGAAAAAGTCAGTAGGTACTGAGAAGGTCAGTAGGTACTGAAAAAGTCATTAGGTACTGAAAAAGTCAGTAGGTACTGAAAAAGTCAGTAGGTACTGAAAAAATCAGTAGGTGCTGAAAAAGTCGGTAGGTACTGAAAAAATCAGTAGGTACTGAAAAAGTCAGTAGGTACTGAAAAAGTCAGTAGGTACTGAAAAAGTCAGTAGGTACTGAAAAAGTCAGTAGGTACTGAAAAAGTCAGTAGGTACTGAAAAAGTCAGTAGGTACTGAAAAAGTCAGTAGGTACTGAAAACGTCGGTAGGTACTGAAAAAGTCAGTAGGTACTGAAAAAGTCAGTAGGTACTGAAAAAGTCAGTAGGTACTGAAAAAGTCAGTAGGTACTGAAGAAGTCAGTAGGTACTGAAAAAGTCAGTAGGTACTGAAAAAGTCAGTAGGTACTGAAAATGTCAGTAGGTACTGAGAAGGTCAGTAGGTACTGAAAAAGTCAGTAGGTACTGAAAAAGTCATTAGATACTGAAAAAGTCAGTAGGTACTGAAAAAGTCAGTAGGTACTGAAAAAGTCAGTAGGTACTGAAAAAGTCGGTAGGTACTGAAAAAGTCAGTAGGTACTGAAAAAGTCATAAGGTACTGAAAAATTCAGTAGGAACTGAAAAAGTCAGTAGTTACTGAAAAAGTCAGTAGGTACCGAGATGGTCGGGAGGTACTGAAAAGGTCAGTAGGTACTGAAAAAGTCAGTAGTTACTGAAAAAGTCAGTAGGTACTGAAACAGTCAGTAGGTACTGAAAAAGTCAGTAGTTACTTAAAAATTCAGTTGATACTGAAAAAGTCAGTAGGTACTGAAAAAGTCAGTAGGTACTGAGAAGGTCAGTAGGTACTGAAAAAGTCAGTAGGTACTGAGAAGGTCAGTAGGTACTGAAAAAGTCAGTAGGTACTGAAAAAGTCAGTAGGTACTGAAAAATTCAGTAGGTACTGAAAAATTCAGTAGGTACTGAAAAAGTCAGTAGGTACTGAAAACGTCAGTTGGCACTGAAAAAGTCAGTTGGTACTGAAAAAGTCAGTAGGTACTGAAAAAGTCAGTAGGTACTGAAAAAGTCAGTAGGTACTGAAAACGTCAGTTGGCACTGAAAAAGTCAGTTGGTACTGAAAAAGTCAGTAGGTACTGAAAAAGTCAGTAGGTACTGAAAAAGTCAGTAGGTACTGAAAAAGTCAGTAGGTACTGAAAAATTCAGTAGGTACTGAAAAAGTCAGTAGGTACTGAAAAAGTCAGTAGGTACTGAAAAAGTCAGTAGGTACTGAAAAAGTCAGTAGGTACTGAAAAATTCAGTAGGTACTGAAAAAGTCAGTAGGTACTGAGAAAAGTCAGTAGGTACTGAAAAAGTCAGTAGGTACTGAAAAATTCAGTTGGTACTGAAAAAGTCAGTAGGTACTGAAAAAGTCAGTAGGTACTGAGAAGGTCAGTAGGTACTGAAAAAGTCAGTAGGTACTGAAAAAGTCAGTAGGTACTGAAAAATTCAGTAGGTACTGAAAAATTCAGTAGGTACTGAAAAAGTCACTAGGTACTGAAAACGTCAGTAGGCACTGAAAAAGTCAGTTGGTACTGAAAAAGTCAGTAGGTACTGAAAAAGTCAGTAGGTACTGAAAAGGTCAGTAGGTACTGAAAAAGTCATTAGGTACTGAAAAAGTCAGTAGGTACTGAAAAAGTCAGTAGGTACTGAAAAAGTCAGTAGGTACTGAAAAAGTCAGTAGGTACTGAAAAATTCAGTAGGTACTGAAAAAGTCAGTAGGTACTGAAAAAGTCAGTAGGTACTGAAAAAGTCAGTAGGTACTGAAAAAGTCAGTAGGTACTGAAAAAGTCAGTAGGTACTGAAAAAGTCAGTAGGTACTGAAAAATTCAGTAGGTACTGAAAAAGTCAGTAGGTACTGAAAAAGTCAGTAGGTACTGAAAAAGTCAGTAGGTACTGAGAAGGTCAGTAGGTACTGAAAAAGTCAGTAGGTACTGAAAAAGTCATTAGATACTGAAAAAGTCAGTAGGTACTGAAAAAGTCAGTAGGTACTGAAAAAGTCAGTAGGTACTGAAAAAGTCGGTAGGTACTGAAAAAGTCAGTAGGTACTGAAAAAGTCATAAGGTACTGAAAAATTCAGTAGGTACTGAAAAAGTCAGTAGTTACTGAAAAAGTCAGTAGGTACTGAAAAAGTCAGTAGGTACTGAAAAAGTCAGTAGGTACTGAAAAAGTCAGTAGGTACTGAAAAATTCAGTAGGTACTGAAAAAGTCAGTAGGTACTGAGAAAAGTCAGTAGGTACTGAAAAAGTCAGTAGGTACTGAAAAAGTCAGTAGGTACTGAAAAAGTCAGTAGGTACTGAAAAATTCAGTAGGCACTGAAAAACTCAGTAGGTACTGAAAAAATCAGTAGGTACTGAAAAAGTCAGTATTTACTGAAAAAGTCAGTAGGTACTGAAAAAGTCAGTAGTTACTTAAAAATTCAGTTGGTACTGAAAAAGTCAGTAGGTACTGAAAAAGTCAGCAGGTACTGAGAAGGTCAGTAGGTACTGAAAAAGTCAGTAGGTACTGAAAAAGTCAGTAGGTACTGAAAAATTCAGTAGGTACTGAAAAATTCAGTAGGTACTGAAAAAGTCACTAGGTACTGAAAACGTCAGTAGGCACTGAAAAAGTCAGTTGGTACTGAAAAAGTCAGTAGGTACTGAAAAAGTCAGTAGGTACTGAAAAGGTCAGTAGGTACTGAAAAAGTCATTAGGTACTGAAAAAGTCAGTAGGTACTGAAAAAGTCAGTAGGTACTGAAAAAGTCAGTAGGTACTGAAAAAGTCAGTAGGTACTGAAAAATTCAGTAGGTACTGAAAAAGTCAGTAGGTACTGAAAAAGTCAGTAGGTACTGAAAAAGTCAGTAGGTACTGAAAAAGTCAGTAGGTACTGAAAAAGTCAGTAGGTACTGAAAAAGTCAGTAGGTACTGAAAAATTCAGTAGGTACTGAAAAAGTCAGTAGGTACTGAAAAAGTCAGTAGGTACTGAAAAAGTCAGTAGGTACTGAGAAGGTCAGTAGGCACTGAAAAAGTCAGTAGGTACTGAAAAAGTCATTAGATACTGAAAAAGTCAGTAGGTACTGAAAAAGTCAGTAGGTACTGAAAAAGTCAGTAGGTACTGAAAAAGTCGGTAGGTACTGAAAAAGTCAGTAGGTACTGAAAAAGTCATAAGGAACTGAAAAATTCAGTAGGTACTGAAAAAGTCAGTAGTTACTGAAAAAGTCAGTAGGTACCGAGAAGGTCGGGAGGTACTGAAAAGGTCAGTAGGTACTGAAAAAGTCAGTAGTTACTGAAAAAGTCAGTAGGTACTGAAAAAGTCAGTAGGTACTAAATAAGTCAGTAGGTACTGAAAAAGTCAGTAGGTACCGAGAAGGTCGGGAGGTACTGAAAAGGTCAGTAGGTACTGAAAAAGTCAGTAGGTACTGAAAAAGTCAGTAGGTACTGAAAAAGTCAGTAGGTACTGAGAAGGTCAGTAGGTACTGAAAAAGTCAGTAGTTACTTAAAAATTCAGTTGGTGCTGAAAAAGTCAGTAGGTACTGAAAAAGTCAGTAGGTACTGAGAAGGTCAGTAGGTACTGAAAAAGTCAGTAGGTACTGAAAAAGTCAGTAGGTACTGAAAAATTCAGTAGGTACTGAAAAATTCAGTAGGTACTGAAAAAGTCAGTAGGTACTGAAAACGTCAGTAGGCACTGAAAAAGTCAGTTGCTACTGAAAAATTCAGTAGGTACTGAAAAAGTCAGTAGGTACTGAAAACGTCAGTAGGCACTGAAAAAGTCAGTTGGTACTGAAAAAGTCAGTAGGTACTGAAAAAGTCAGTAGGTACTGAAAAGGTCAGTAGGTACTGAAAAAGTCATTAGGTACTGAAAAAGTCAGTAGGTACTGAAAAAGTCAGTAGGTACTGAAAAAGTCAGTAGGTAGTGAAAAAGTCAGTAGGTACTGAAATAATTCAGTAGGTACTGAAAAAGTCAGTAGGTACTGAAAAAGTCGGTAGGTACTGAAAAAGTCAGTAGGTACTGAAAAAGTCAGTAGGTACTGAAAAAGTCAGTAGGTACTGAAAAAGTCAGTAGGTACTGAAAAATTCAGTAGGTACTGAAAAAGTCAGTAGGTACTGAAAAAGTCAGTAGGTACTGAAAAAGTCAGTAGGTACTGAGAAGGTCAGTAGGTACTGAAAAAGTCAGTAGGTACTGAAAAAGTCATTAGATACTGAAAAAGTCAGTAGGTACTGAAAAAGTCAGTAGGTACTGAAAAAGTCAGTAGGTACTGAAAAAGTCGGTAGGTACTGAAAAAGTCAGTAGGTACTGAAAAAGTCATAAGGTACTGAAAAAGTCAGTAGGTACTGAAAAAGTCAGTAGTTACTGAAAAAGTCAGTAGGTACCGAGAAGGTCGGGAGGTACTGAAAAGGTCAGTATTTACTGAAAAAGTCATTAGTTACTGAAAAAGTCAGTAGGTACTGAAAAAGTCAGTAGGTACTTAAAAAGTCAGTAGGTACTGAAAAGGTCAGTAGGTACTGAAAAAGTCAGTAGGTACTGAAAAAGTCAGTAGGTACTGAAAAAGTCAGTAGGTACTGAAAAAGTCAGTAGGTACTGAAAAAGTCAGTAGGTACTGAAAAATTCTGTAGGTACTGAAAAAGTCAGTAGGTACTGAGAAAAGTCAGTAGGTACTGAAAAAATCAGTAGGTACTGAAAAAGTCAGTAGGTACTGAAAAAGTCAGTAGTTACTTAAAAAGTCAGTAGGTACTGAAAAAGTCAGTAGGTACTGAAAAAGTCAGTAGGTACTGAAAAATTCAGTAGGTACTGAAAAAGTCAGTAGGTACTGAAAAAGTCAGTAGGTACTGAAAAAGTCAGTAGGTACTGAGAAGGTCAGTAGGCACTGAAAAAGTCAGTAGGTACTGAAAAAGTCATTAGATACTGAAAAAGTCAGTAGGTACTGAAAAAGTCAGTAGGTACTGAAAAAGTCAGTAGGTACTGAAAAAGTCGGTAGGTACTGAAAAAGTCAGTAGGTACTGAAAAAGTCATAAGGTACTGAAAAATTCAGTAGGTACTGAAAAAGTCAGTAGTTACTGAAAAAGTCAGTAGGTACCGAGAAGGTCGGGAGGTACTGAAAAGGTCAGTAGGTACTGAAAAAGTCAGTAGTTACTGAAAAAGTCAGTAGGTACTGAAAAAGTCAGTAGGTACTTAAAAAGTCAGTAGGTACTGAAAAAGTCAGTAGGTACCGAGAAGGTCGGGAGGTACTGAAAAGGTCAGTAGGTACTGAAAAAGTCAGTAGGTACTGAAAAAGTCAGTAGGTACTGAAAAAGTCAGTAGGTACTGAGAAGGTCAGTAGGTACTGAAAAAGTCAGTAGTTACTTAAAAATTCAGTTGGTGCTGAAAAAGTCAGTAGGTACTGAAAAAGTCAGTAGGTACTGAGAAGGTCAGTAGGTACTGAAAAAGTCAGTAGGTACTGAAAAAGTCAGTAGGTACTGAAAAATTCAGTAGGTACTGAAAAATTCAGTAGGTACTGAAAAAGTCAGTAGGTACTGAAAACGTCAGTAGGCACTGAAAAAGTCAGTTGGTACTGAAAAAGTCAGTAGGTACTGAAAAAGTCAGTAGGTACTGAAAAGGTCAGTAGGTACTGAAAAAGTCATTAGGTACTGAAAAAGTCAGTAGGTACTGAAAAAGTCAGTAGGTACTGAAAAAGTCAGTAGGTAGTGAAAAAGTCAGTAGGTACTGAAAAATTCAGTAGGTACTGAAAAAGTCAGTAGGTACTGAAAAAGTCGGTAGGTACTGAAAAAGTCAGTAGGTACTGAAAAAGTCAGTAGGTACTGAAAAAGTCAGTAGGTACTGAAAAAGTCAGTAGGTACTGAAAAATTCAGTAGGTACTGAAAAAGTCAGTAGGTACTGAAAAAGTCAGTAGGTACTGAAAAAGTCAGTAGGTACTGAGAAGGTCAGTAGGTACTGAAAAAGTCAGTAGGTACTGAAAAAGTCATTAGATACTGAAAAAGTCAGTAGGTACTGAAAAAGTCAGTAGGTACTGAAAAAGTCAGTAGGTACTGAAAAAGTCGGTAGGTACTGAAAAAGTCAGTAGGTACTGAAAAAGTCATAAGGTACTGAAAAAGTCAGTAGGTACTGAAAAAGTCAGTAGTTACTGAAAAAGTCAGTAGGTACCGAGAAGGTCGGGAGGTACTGAAAAGGTCAGTATTTACTGAAAAAGTCATTAGTTACTGAAAAAGTCAGTAGGTACTGAAAAAGTCAGTAGGTACTTAAAAAGTCAGTAGGTACTGAAAAGGTCAGTAGGTACTGAAAAAGTCAGTAGGTACTGAAAAAGTCAGTAGGTACTGAAAAAGTCAGTAGGTACTGAAAAAGTCAGTAGGTACTGAAAAAGTCAGTAGGTACTGAAAAATTCTGTAGGTACTGAAAAAGTCAGTAGGTACTGAGAAAAGTCAGTAGGTACTGAAAAAATCAGTAGGTACTGAAAAAGTCAGTAGGTACTGAAAAAGTCAGTAGTTACTTAAAAATTCAGTTGGTACTGAAAAAGTCAGTAGGTACTGAAAAAGTCAGTAGGTACTGAAAAAGTCAGTAGGTACTGAAAAAGTCAGTAGGTACTGAAAAAGTCAGTAGGTACTGAAAAAGTCAGTAGGTACTGAAAAAGTCAGTAGGTACTGAAAAATTCAGTAATCACTGAAAAAGTCAGTAGGTACTGAAAAAATCAGTAGGTACTGAAAAAGTCAGTATGTACTGAAAAAGTCAGTAGGTACTGAAAAAGTCAGTAGGTACTGAAAAAGTCAGTAGGTACTGAAAAAGTCAGTAGGTACTGAAAAAGTCAGTAGGTACTGAAAAAGTCAGTAGGTACTGAAAAAGTCAGTAGGTACTGAAAAATTCAGTAATCACTGAAAAAGTCAGTAGGTACTGAAAAAATCAGTAGGTACTGAAAAAGTCAGTATGTACTGAAAAAGTCAGTAGGTACTGAAAAAGTCAGTAGGTACTGAAAAATTCAGTAGGTACTGAAAAATTCAGTAGGTACTGAAAAAGTCAGTAGGTACTGAAAACGTCAGTAGGCACTGAAAAAGTCAGTTGGTACTGAAAAAGTCAGTTAGTACTGAAAAAGTCAGTAGGTACTGAAAAGGTCAGTAGGTACTGAAAAAGTCATTAGGTACTGAAAAAGTCAGTAGGTACTGAAAAAGTCAGTAGGTACTGAAAAAGTCAGTAGGTAGTGAAAAAGTCAGTAGGTACTGAAAAATTCAGTAGGTACTGAAAAAGTCAGTAGGTACTGAAAAAGTCGGTAGGTACTGAAAAAGTCAGTAGGTACTGAAAAAGTCAGTAGGTACTGAAAAAGTCAGTAGGTACTGAAAAAGTCAGTAGGTACTGAAAAATTCAGTAGGTACTGAAAAAGTCAGTAGGTACTGAAAAAGTCAGTAGGTACTGAAAAAGTCAGTAGGTACTGAGAAGGTCAGTAGGTACTGAAAAAGTCAGTAGGTACTGAAAAAGTCATTAGATACTGAAAAAGTCAGTAGGTACTGAAAAAGTCAGTAGGTACTGAAAAAGTCAGTAGGTACTGAAAAAGTCGGTAGGTACTGAAAAAGTCAGTAGGTACTGAAAAAGTCATAAGGTACTGAAAAAGTCAGTAGGTACTGAAAAAGTCAGTAGTTACTGAAAAAGTCAGTAGGTACCGAGAAGGTCGGGAGGTACTGAAAAGGTCAGTATTTACTGAAAAAGTCATTAGTTACTGAAAAAGTCAGTAGGTACTGAAAAAGTCAGTTGTACTTAAAAAGTCAGTAGGTACTGAAAAGGTCAGTAGGTACTGAAAGAGTCAGTAGGTACTGAAAAAGTCAGTAGGTACTGAAAAAGTCAGTAGGTACTGAAAAAGTCAGTAGGTACTGAAAAAGTCAGTAGGTACTGAAAAATTCTGTAGGTACTGAAAAAGTCAGTAGGTACTGAGAAAAGTCAGTAGGTACTGAAAAAATCAGTAGGTACTGAAAAAGTCAGTAGGTACTGAAAAAGTCAGTAGTTACTTAAAAATTCAGTTGGTACTGAAAAAGTCAGTAGGTACTGAAAAAGTCAGTAGGTACTGAAAAAGTCAGTAGGTACTGAAAAAGTCAGTAGGTACTGAAAAAGTCAGTAGGTACTGAAAAAGTCAGTAGGTACTGAAAAAGTCAGTAGGTACTGAAAAAGTCAGTAGGTACTGAAAAATTCAGTAATCACTGAAAAAGTCAGTAGGTACTGAAAAAATCAGTAGGTACTGAAAAAGTCAGTATGTACTCAAAAAGTCAGTAGGTACTGAAAAAGTCAGTAGGTACTGAAAAAGTCAGTAGGTACTGAAAAAGTCAGTAGGTACTGAAAATGTCAGTAGGTACTGAGAAGGTCAGTAGGTACTGAAAAAGTCATTAGGTACTGAAAAAGTCAGTAGGTACCGAGAAGGTCGGGAGGTACTGAAATGGTCAGTAGGTACTGAAAAAGTCAGTAGGTACTGAAAAAGTCAGTAGGTACTGAAAAAGTCAGTAGGTACTGAAAAAGTCAGTAGGTACTGAGAAGGTCAGTAGGTACTGAAAAAGTCGGTAGGTACTGAAAAAGTCAGTAGGTACTGAAAAAGTCAGTAGGTACTGAAAAAGTCATTAGATACTGAAAAAGTCAGTAGGTACTGAAAAAGTCAGTAGGTACTGAAAAAGTCAGTAGGTACTGAAAAAGTCGGTAGGTACTGAAAAAGTCAGTAGGTACTGAAAAAGTCATAAGGTACTGAAAAATTCAGTAGGTACTGAAAAAGTCAGTAGTTACTGAAAAAGTCGGTAGGTACTGAAAGAGTCAGTAGGTACTGAAAAAGTCAGTAGGTACTGAGAAGGTCAGTAGGTACTGAAAAAGTCATTAGGTACTGAAAAAGTCAGTAGGTACTGAAAAAGTCAGTAGGTACTGAAAAAGTCAGTAGGTACTGAAAAAGTCGGTAGGTACTGAAAAAATCAGTAGGTACTGAAAAAGTCAGTAGGTACTGAAAAAGTCAGTAGGTACTGAAAAAGTCAGTAGGTACTGAAAAAGTCAGTAGGTACTGAAAAAGTCAGTAGGTACTGAAAAAGTCAGTAGGTACTGAGAAGGTCAGTAGGTACTGAAAAAGTCATTAGGTACTGAAAAAGTCAGTAGGTACTGAAAAAGTCAGTAGATACTGAAAAAGTCAGTAGGTACCGAGAAGGTCGGGAGGTACTGAAATGGTCAGTAGGTACTGAAAAAGTCAGTAGGTACTGAAAAAGTCAGTAGGTACTGAAAAAGTCAGTAGGTACTGAAAAAGTCAGTAGGTACTGAGAAGGTCAGTAGGAACTGAAAAAGTCAGTAGGTACCGAGAAGGTCGGGAGGTACTGAAAAGGTCAGTAGGTACTGAAAAACTCAGTAGTTACTGAAAAAGTCAGTAGGTACTGAGAAAGTCAGTAGGTACTGAAAAAGTCAGTAGGTACTGAAAAAGTCAGTAGGTACCGAGAAGGTCGGGAGGTACTGAAAAGGTCAGTAGGTACTGAAAAAGTCAGTAGGTACTGAAAAAGTCAGTAGGTACTGAAAAAGTCAGTAGGTACTGAAAAAGTCAGTAGGCACTGAACAAGTCAGTAGGTACTGAAAAATTCTGTAGGTACTGAAAAAGTCAGTAGGTACTGAAAAATTCAGTAGGTACTGAAAAAGTCAGTAGGTACTGAGAAAAGTCAGTAGGTACTGAAAAAGTCAGTAGGTACTGAAAAAGTCAGTAGGTACTGAACAAGTCAGTAGGTACTGAAAAATTCAGTAGGCACTGAAAAACTCAGTAGGTACTGAAAAAATCAGTAGGTACTGAAAAAGTCAGTAGGTACTGAAAAAGTCAGTAGGTACTGAAAAAGTCAGTAGTTACTTAAAAATTCAGTTGGTACTGAAAAAGTCAGTAGGTACTGAAAAAGTCAGTAGGTACTGAGAAGGTCAGTAGGTACTGAAAAGTCAGTAGGTACTGAAAAAGTCAGTAGGTACTGAAAACGTCAGTGGGCACTGAAAAAGTCAGTTGGTACTGAAAAAGTCAGTAGGTACTGAAAAAGTCAGTAGGTACTGAAAAGGTCAGTAGGTACTGAAAAAGTCATTAGGTAATGAAAAAGTCAGTAGGTACTGAAAAAGTCAGTAGGTACTGAAAAAGTCAGTAGGTACTGAAAAAGTCAGTAGGTACTGAAAAATTCAGTAGGTACTGAAAAAGTCAGTAGGTACTGAAAAAGTCAGTAGGTACTGAAAAAGTCAGTAGGTACTGAAAAAGTCAGTAGGTACTGAAAAAGTCAGTAGGTACTGAAAAAGTCAGTAGTTACTTAAAAATTCAGTTGGTACTGAAAAAGTCAGTAGGTACTGAAAAAGTCAGTAGGTACTGAAAAAGTCAGTAGGTACTGAAAAATTCAGTAGGCACTGAAAAACTCAGTAGGTACTGAAAAAATCAGTAGGTACTGAAAAAGTCAGTAGGTACTGAAAAAGTCAGTAGGTACTGAAAAAGTCAGTAGTTACTTAAAAATTCAGTTGGTACTGAAAAAGTCAGTAGGTACTGAAAAAGTCAGTAGGTACTGAGAAGGTCAGTAGGTACTGAAAAAGTCAGTAGGTACTGAAAAAGTCAGTAGGTACTGAAAAATTCAGTAGGTACTGAAAAAATCAGTAGGTACTGAAAAAGTCAGTATGTACTGAAAAAGTCAGTAGGTACTGAAAAAGTCAGTAGGTACTGAAAAAGTCAGTAGGTACTGAAAAAGTCAGTAGGTACTGAAAATGTCAGTAGGTACTGAGAAGGTCAGTAGGTACTGAAAAAGTCATTAGGTACTGAAAAAGTCAGTAGGTACCGAGAAGGTCGGGAGGTACTGAAATGGTCAGTAGGTACTGAAAAAGTCAGTAGGTACTGAAAAAGTCAGTAGGTACTGAAAAAGTCAGTAGGTACTGAAAAAGTCAGTAGGTACTGAGAAGGTCAGTAGGTACTGAAAAAGTCGGTAGGTACTGAAAAAGTCAGTAGGTACTGAAAAAGTCAGTAGGTTCTGAAAAAGTCATTAGATACTGAAAAAGTCAGTAGGTACTGAAAAAGTCAGTAGGTACTGAAAAAGTCAGTAGGTACTGAAAAAGTCGGTAGGTACTGAAAAAGTCAGTAGGTACTGAAAAAGTCATAAGGTACTGAAAAATTCAGTAGGTACTGAAAAAGTCAGTAGTTACTGAAAAAGTCGGTAGGTACTGAAAGAGTCAGTAGGTACTGAAAAAGTCAGTAGGTACTGAGAAGGTCAGTAGGTACTGAAAAAGTCATTAGGTACTGAAAAAGTCAGTAGGTACTGAAAAAGTCAGTAGGTACTGAAAAAGTCAGTAGGTACTGAAAAAGTCGGTAGGTACTGAAAAAATCAGTAGGTACTGAAAAAGTCAGTAGGTACTGAAAAAGTCAGTAGGTACTGAAAAAGTCAGTAGGTACTAAAAAAGTCAGTAGGTACTGAAAAAGTCAGTAGGTACTGAAAAAGTCAGTAGGTACTGAGAAGGTCAGTAGGTACTGAAAAAGTCATTAGGTACTGAAAAAGTCAGTAGGTACTGAAAAAGTCAGTAGATACTGAAAAAGTCAGTAGGTACCGAGAAGGTCGGGAGGTACTGAAATGGTCAGTAGGTACTGAAAAAGTCAGTAGGTACTGAAAAAGTCAGTAGGTACTGAAAAAGTCAGTAGGTACTAAAAAAGTCAGTAGGTACTGAAAAAGTCAGTAGGTACTGAAAAAGTCGGTAGGTACTGAAAAAATCAGTAGGTACTGAAAAAGTCAGTAGGTACTGAAAAAGTCAGTAGGTACTGAAAAAGTCAGTAGGTACTGAAAAAGTCAGTAGGTACTGAAAAAGTCAGTAGGTACTGAAAAAGTCAGTAGGTACTGAGAAGGTCAGTAGGTACTGAAAAAGTCATTAGGTACTGAAAAAGTCAGTAGGTACTGAAAAAGTCAGTAGATACTGAAAAAGTCAGTAGGTACCGAGAAGGTCGGGAGGTACTGAAATGGTCAGTAGGTACTGAAAAAGTCAGTAGGTACTGAAAAAGTCAGTAGGTACTGAAAAAGTCAGTAGGTACTGAAAAAGTCAGTAGGTACTGAAAAAGTCAGTAGGTACTGAGAAGGTCAGTAGGTACTGAAAAAGTCATTAGGTACTGAAAAAGTCAGTAGGTACTGAAAAAGTCAGTAGATACTGAAAAAGTCAGTAGGTACCGAGAAGGTCGGGAGGTACTGAAATGGTCAGTAGGTACTGAAAAAGTCAGTAGGTACTGAAAAAGTCAGTAGGTACTGAAAAAGTCAGTAGGTACTGAAAAAGTCAGTAGGTACTGAGAAGGTCAGTAGGTACTGAAAAAGTCGGTAGGTACTGAAAAAGTCAGTAGGTACTGAAAAAGTCAGTAGGTACTGAAAAAGTCATTAGATACTGAAAAAGTCAGTAGGTACTGAAAAATTCAGTAGGTACTGAAAAAGTCAGTAGGTACTGAAAAAGTCGGTAGGTACTGAAAAAGTCAGTAGGCACTGAAAAAGTCATAAGGTACTGAAAAATTCAGTAGGAACTGAAAAAGTCAGTAGTTACTGAAAAAATCAGTAGGTACTGAAAAAGTCAGTAGGTACTGAAAAGTCAGTAGGTACTGAGAAATGTCAGTAGGTACTGAAAAAATCAGTAGGTACTGAAAAAGTCAGTAGGTACTGAAAAAGTCAGTAGGTACTGAAAAAGTCAGTAGTTACTTAAAAATTCAGTTGGTACTGAAAAAGTCAGTAGGTACTGAAAAAGTCAGTAGGTACTGAAAAAGTCAGTAGGTACTGAAAAAGTCAGTATTTACTGAAAAAGTCAGTAGGTACTGAAAAAGTCAGTAGGTACTGAAAAATTCAGTGGGCACTGAAAAAGTCAGTAGGTACTGAAAAAATCAGTAGGTACTGAAAAAGTCAGTAGGTACTGAAAAAGACAGTAGGTACTGAAAAAGTCAGTAGTTACTTAAAAATTCAGTTGGTACTGAAAAAGTCAAAAGGTACTGAAAAAGTCAGTAGGTACTGAGAAGGTCAGTAGGAACTGAAAAAGTCAGTAGGTACCGAGAAGGTCGGGAGGTACTGAAAAGGTCAGTAGGTACTGAAAAAGTCAGTAGTTACTGAAAAAGTCAGTAGGTACTGAGAAAGTCAGTAGGTACTGAAAAAGTCAGTAGGTACTGAAAAAGTCAGTAGGTACCGAGAAGGTCGGGAGGTACTGAAAAGGTCAGTAGGTACTGAAAAAGTCAGTAGGTACTGAAAAAGTCAGTAGGTACTGAAAAAGTCAGTAGGTACTGAAAAAGTCAGTAGGCACTGAACAAGTCAGTAGGTACTGAAAAATTCTGTAGGTACTGAAAAAGTCAGTAGGTACTGAAAAATTCAGTAGGTACTGAAATAGTCAGTAGGTACTGAGAAAAGTCAGTAGGTACTGAAAAAGTCAGTAGGTACTGAAAAAGTCAGTAGGTACTGAACAAGTCAGTAGGTACTGAAAAATTCAGTAGGCACTGAAAAACTCAGTAGGTACTGAAAAAATCAGTAGGTACTGAAAAAGTCAGTAGGTACTGAAAAAGTCAGTAGGTACTGAAAAAGTCAGTAGTTACTTAAAAATTCAGTTGGTACTGAAAAAGTCAGTAGGTACTGAAAAAGTCAGTAGGTACTGAGAAGGTCAGTAGGTACTGAAAAAGTCAGTAGGTACTGAAAAAGTCAGTAGGTACTGAAAACGTCAGTGGGCACTGAAAAAGTCAGTTGGTACTGAAAAAGTCAGTAGGTACTGAAAAAGTCAGTAGGTACTGAAAAGGTCAGTAGGTACTGAAAAAGTCATTAGGTACTGAAAAAGTCAGTAGGTACTGAAAAAGTCAGTAGGTACTGAAAAAGTCAGTAGGTACTGAAAAAGTCAGTAGGTACTGAAAAATTCAGTAGGTACTGAAAAAGTCAGTAGGTACTGAAAAAGTCAGTAGGTACTGAAAAAGTCAGTAGGTAATGAAAAAGTCAGTAGGTACTGAAAAAGTCAGTAGGTACTGAAAAAGTCAGTAGTTACTTAAAAATTCAGTTGGTACTGAAAAAGTCAGTAGGTACTGAAAAAGTCAGTAGGTACTGAGAAGGTCAGTAGGTACTGAAAAAGTCAGTAGGTACTGAAAAAGTCAGTAGGTACTGAAAACGTCAGTGGGCACTGAAAAAGTCAGTTGGTACTGAAAAAGTCAGTAGGTACTGAAAAAGTCAGTAGGTACTGAAAAGGTCAGTAGGTACTGAAAAAGTCATTAGGTACTGAAAAAGTCAGTATTTACTGAAAAAGTCAGTAGGTACTGAAAAAGTCAGTAGGTACTGAAAAAGTCAGTAGGTACTGAAAAATTCAGTAGGTACTGAAAAAGTCAGTAGGTACTGAAAAAGTCAGTAGGTACTGAAAAAGTCAGTAGGTACTGAAAAAGTCAGTAGGTACTGAAAAAGTCAGTAGGTACTGAAAAAGTCAGTAGGTACTGAAAAAGTCAGTAGGTACTGAAAAATTCAGTAGGTACTGAAAAAGTCAGTAGGTACTGAGAAAAGTCAGTAGGTACTGAAATAGTCAGTAGGTACTGAAAAAGTCAGTAGGTACTGAAAAATTCAGTAGGTACTGAAAAATTCAGTAGGTACTGAAAAAGTCAGTAGGTACTGAAAACGTCAGTGGGCACTGAAAAAGTCAGTTGGTACTGAAGAAGTCAGTAGGTACTGAAAAAGTCAGTAGGTACTGAAAAGGTCAGTAGGTACTGAAAAAGTCATTAGGTACTGAAAAAGTCAGTAGGTACTGAAAAAGTCAGTAGGTACTGAAAAAGTCAGTAGGTACTGAAAAAGTCAGTAGGTACTGAAAAATTCAGTAGGTACTGAAAAAGTCAGTAGGTACTGAAAAAGTCAGTAGGTACTGAAAAAGTCAGTAGGTACTGAAAAAGTCAGTAGGTACTGAAAAAGTCAGTAGGTACTGAAAAAGTCAGTAGGTACTGAAAAATTCAGTAGGTACTGAAAAAGTCAGTAGGTACTGAGAAAAGTCAGTAGGTACTGAAAAAGTCAGTAGGTACTGAAAAAGTCAGTAGGTACTGAAAAAGTCAGTAGGTACCGAGAAGGTCGGGAGGTACTGAAAAGGTCAGTAGGTACTGAAAAAGTCAGTAGGTACTGAAAAAGTCAGTAGGTACTGAAAAAGTCAGTAGGTACTGAAAAAGTCAGTAGGCACTGAACAAGTCAGTAGGTACTGAAAAATTCTGTAGGTACTGAAAAAGTCAGTAGGTACTGAAAAATTCAGTAGGTACTGAAATAGTCAGTAGGTACTGAGAAAAGTCAGTAGGTACTGAAAAAGTCAGTAGGTACTGAAAAAGTCAGTAGGTACTGAACAAGTCAGTAGGTACTGAAAAATTCAGTAGGCACTGAAAAACTCAGTAGGTACTGAAAAAATCAGTAGGTACTGAAAAAGTCAGTAGGTACTGAAAAAGTCAGTAGGTACTGAAAAAGTCAGTAGTTACTTAAAAATTCAGTTGGTACTGAAAAAGTCAGTAGGTACTGAAAAAGTCAGTAGGTACTGAGAAGGTCAGTAGGTACTGAAAAAGTCAGTAGGTACTGAAAAAGTCAGTAGGTACTGAAAACGTCAGTGGGCACTGAAAAAGTCAGTTGGTACTGAAAAAGTCAGTAGGTACTGAAAAAGTCAGTAGGTACTGAAAAGGTCAGTAGGTACTGAAAAAGTCATTAGGTACTGAAAAAGTCAGTAGGTACTGAAAAAGTCAGTAGGTACTGAAAAAGTCAGTAGGTACTGAAAAAGTCAGTAGGTACTGAAAAATTCAGTAGGTACTGAAAAAGTCAGTAGGTACTGAAAAAGTCAGTAGGTACTGAAAAAGTCAGTAGGTAATGAAAAAGTCAGTAGGTACTGAAAAAGTCAGTAGGTACTGAAAAAGTCAGTAGTTACTTAAAAATTCAGTTGGTACTGAAAAAGTCAGTAGGTACTGAAAAAGTCAGTAGGTACTGAGAAGGTCAGTAGGTACTGAAAAAGTCAGTAGGTACTGAAAAAGTCAGTAGGTACTGAAAACGTCAGTGGGCACTGAAAAAGTCAGTTGGTACTGAAAAAGTCAGTAGGTACTGAAAAAGTCAGTAGGTACTGAAAAGGTCAGTAGGTACTGAAAAAGTCATTAGGTACTGAAAAAGTCAGTATTTACTGAAAAAGTCAGTAGGTACTGAAAAAGTCAGTAGGTACTGAAAAAGTCAGTAGGTACTGAAAAATTCAGTAGGTACTGAAAAAGTCAGTAGGTACTGAAAAAGTCAGTAGGTACTGAAAAAGTCAGTAGGTACTGAAAAAGTCAGTAGGTACTGAAAAAGTCAGTAGGTACTGAAAAAGTCAGTAGGTACTGAAAAAGTCAGTAGGTACTGAAAAATTCAGTAGGTACTGAAAAAGTCAGTAGGTACTGAGAAAAGTCAGTAGGTACTGAAATAGTCAGTAGGTACTGAAAAAGTCAGTAGGTACTGAAAAATTCAGTAGGTACTGAAAAATTCAGTAGGTACTGAAAAAGTCAGTAGGTACTGAAAACGTCAGTGGGCACTGAAAAAGTCAGTTGGTACTGAAGAAGTCAGTAGGTACTGAAAAAGTCAGTAGGTACTGAAAAGGTCAGTAGGTACTGAAAAAGTCATTAGGTACTGAAAAAGTCAGTAGGTACTGAAAAAGTCAGTAGGTACTGAAAAAGTCAGTAGGTACTGAAAAAGTCAGTAGGTACTGAAAAATTCAGTAGGTACTGAAAAAGTCAGTAGGTACTGAAAAAGTCAGTAGGTACTGAAAAAGTCAGTAGGTACTGAAAAAGTCAGTAGGTACTGAAAAAGTCAGTAGGTACTGAAAAAGTCAGTAGGTACTGAAAAATTCAGTAGGTACTGAAAAAGTCAGTAGGTACTGAGAAAAGTCAGTAGGTACTGAAAAAGTCAGTAGGTACTGAAAAAGTCAGTAGGTACTGAAAAAGTCAGTAGGTACTGAAAAATTCAGTAGGCACTGAAAAACTCAGTAGGTACTGAAAAAATCAGTAGGTACTGAAAAAGTCAGTAGGTACTGAAAAAGTCAGTAGGTACTGAAAAAGTCAGTAGTTACTTAAAAATTCAGTTGGTACTGAAAAAGTCAGTAGGTACTGAAAAAGTCAGTAGGTACTGAGAAGGTCAGTAGGTACTGAAAAAGTCAGTAGGTACTGAAAAAGTCAGTAGGTACTGAAAAATTCAGTAGGTACTGAAAAATTCAGTAGGTACTGAAAAAGTCAGTAGGTACTGAAAACGTCAGTAGGCACTGAAAAAGTCAGTTGGTACTGAAAAAGTCAGTAGGTACTGAAAAAGTCAGTAGGTACTGAAAAGGTCAGTAGGTACTGAAGAAGTCATTAGGTACTGAAAAAGTCAGTAGGTACTGAAAAAGTCAGTAGGTACTGAAAAAGTCAGTAGGTACTGAAAAAGTCAGTAGGTACTGAAAAACTCAGTAGGTACTGAAAAAATCAGTAGGTACTGAAAAAGTCAGTAGGTACTGAAAAAGTCAGTAGGTACTGAAAAAGTCAGTAGTTACTTAAAAATTCAGTTGGTACTGAAAAAGTCAGTAGGTACTGAAAAAGTCAGTAGGTACTGAGAAGGTCAGTAGGTACTGAAAAAGTCAGTAGGTACTGAAAAAGTCAGTAGGTACTGAAAAATTCAGTAGGTACTGAAAAATTCAGTAGGCACTGAAAAACTCAGTAGGTACTGAAAAAATCAGTAGGTACTGAAAAAGTCAGTAGGTACTGAAAAAGTCAGTAGGTACTGAAAAAGTCAGTAGTTACTTAAAAATTCAGTTGGTACTGAAAAAGTCAGTAGGTACTGAAAAAGTCAGTAGGTACTGAGAAGGTCAGTAGGTACTGAAAAAGTCAGTAGGTACTGAAAAAGTCAGTAGGTACTGAAAAATTCAGTAGGTACTGAAAAATTCAGTAGGTACTGAAAAAGTCAGTAGGTACTGAAAACGTCAGTAGGCACTGAAAAAGTCAGTTGGTACTGAAAAAGTCAGTAGGTACTGAAAAAGTCAGTAGGTACTGAAAAGGTCAGTAGGTACTGAAAAAGTCATTAGGTACTGAAAAAGTCAGTAGGTACTGAAAAAGTCAGTAGGTACTGAAAAAGTCAGTAGGTACTGAAAAAGTCAGTAGGTACTGAAAAAGTCAGTAGGTACTGAAAAAGTCAGTAGGTACTGAAAAAGTCAGTAGGTACTGAAAAAGTCAGTAGGTACTGAAAAAGTCAGTAGGTACTGAAAAAGTCAGTAGGTACTGAAAAATTCAGTAGGTACTGAAAAAGTCAGTAGGTACTGAGAAAAGTCAGTAGGTACTGAAAAAGTCAGTAGGTACTGAAAAAGTCAGTAGGTACTGAAAAATTCAGTAGGTACTGAAAAATTCAGTAGGTACTGAAAAAGTCAGTAGGTATTGAAAACGTCAGTGGGCACTGAAAAAGTCAGTTGGTTCTGAAGAAGTCAGTAGGTACTGAAAAAGTCAGTAGGTACTGAAAAGGTCAGTAGGTACTGAAAAAGTCATTAGGTACTGAAAAAGTCAGTAGGTACTGAAAAAGTCAGTAGGTACTGAAAAAGTCAGTAGGTACTGAAAAAGTCAGTAGGTACTGAAAAATTCAGTAGGTACTGAAAAAGTCAGTAGGTACTGAAAAAGTCAGTAGGTACTGAAAAAGTCAGTAGGTACTGAAAAAGTCAGTAGGTACTGAAAAAGTCAGTAGGTACTGAAAAAGTCAGTAGGTACTGAAAAAGTCAGTAGGTACTGAAAAATTCAGTAGGTACTGAAAAAGTCAGTAGGTACTGAGAAAAGTCAGTAGGTACTGAAAAAGTCAGTAGGTACTGAAAAAGTCAGTAGGTACTGAAAAATTCAGTAGGTACTGAAAAATTCAGTAGGTACTGAAAAAGTCAGTAGGTACTGAAAACGTCAGTGGGCACTGAAAAAGTCAGTTGGTTCTGAAGAAGTCAGTAGGTACTGAAAAAGTCAGTAGGTACTGAAAAGGTCAGTAGGTACTGAAAAAGTCATTAGGTACTGAAAAAGTCAGTAGGTACTGAAAAATTCAGTAGGTACTGAAAAAGTCAGTAGGTACTGAAAAAGTCAGTAGGTACTGAAAAAGTCAGTAGGTACTGAAAAAGTCAGTAGGTACTGAAAAAGTCAGTAGGTACTGAAAACGTCAGTGGGCACTGAAAAATTCAGTAGGTACTGAAAAAGTCAGTAGGTACTGAAAAAGTCAGTAGGTACTGAAAAGGTCAGTAGGTACTGAAAAAGTCAGTAGGTACTGAAAAAGTCAGTAGGTACTGAAAAAGTCAGTAGGTACTGAAAAATTCAGTAGGTACTGAAAAAGTCAGTAGGTACTGAGAAAAGTCAGTAGGTACTGAAAAAGTCAGTAGGTACTGAAAAATTCAGTAGGCACTGAAAAAGTCAGTTGGTACTGAAAAAGTCAGTAGGTACTGAAAAAGTCAGTAGGTACTGAAAAGGTCAGTAGGTACTGAAAAAGTCATTAGGTACTGAAAAAGTCAGTAGGTACTGAAAAAGTCAGTAGGTACTGAAAAAGTCAGTAGGTACTGAAAAAGTCAGTAGGTACTGAAAAAGTCAGTAGGTACTGAAAAAGTCAGTAGGTACTGAAAAAGTCAGTAGGTACTGAAAAAGTCAGTAGGTACTGAAAAAGTCAGTAGGTACTGAAAAAGTCAGTAGGTACTGAAAAATTCAGTAGGTACTGAAAAAGTCAGTAGGTACTGAGAAAAGTCAGTAGGTACTGAAAAAGTCAGTAGGTACTGAAAAAGTCAGTAGGTACTGAAAAATTCAGTAGGTACTGAAAAATTCAGTAGGTACTGAAAAAGTCAGTAGGTATTGAAAACGTCAGTGGGCACTGAAAAAGTCAGTTGGTTCTGAAGAAGTCAGTAGGTACTGAAAAAGTCAGTAGGTACTGAAAAGGTCAGTAGGTACTGAAAAAGTCATTAGGTACTGAAAAAGTCAGTAGGTACTGAAAAAGTCAGTAGGTACTGAAAAAGTCAGTAGGTACTGAAAAAGTCAGTAGGTACTGAAAAATTCAGTAGGTACTGAAAAAGTCAGTAGGTACTGAAAAAGTCAGTAGGTACTGAAAAAGTCAGTAGGTACTGAAAAAGTCAGTAGGTACTGAAAAAGTCAGTAGGTACTGAAAAAGTCAGTAGGTACTGAAAAAGTCAGTAGGTACTGAAAAATTCAGTAGGTACTGAAAAAGTCAGTAGGTACTGAGAAAAGTCAGTAGGTACTGAAAAAGTCAGTAGGTACTGAAAAAGTCAGTAGGTACTGAAAAATTCAGTAGGTACTGAAAAATTCAGTAGGTACTGAAAAAGTCAGTAGGTACTGAAAACGTCAGTGGGCACTGAAAAAGTCAGTTGGTTCTGAAGAAGTCAGTAGGTACTGAAAAAGTCAGTAGGTACTGAAAAGGTCAGTAGGTACTGAAAAAGTCATTAGGTACTGAAAAAGTCAGTAGGTACTGAAAAATTCAGTAGGTACTGAAAAAGTCAGTAGGTACTGAAAAAGTCAGTAGGTACTGAAAAAGTCAGTAGGTACTGAAAAAGTCAGTAGGTACTGAAAAAGTCAGTAGGTACTGAAAACGTCAGTGGGCACTGAAAAATTCAGTAGGTACTGAAAAAGTCAGTAGGTACTGAAAAAGTCAGTAGGTACTGAAAAGGTCAGTAGGTACTGAAAAAGTCAGTAGGTACTGAAAAAGTCAGTAGGTACTGAAAAAGTCAGTAGGTACTGAAAAATTCAGTAGGTACTGAAAAAGTCAGTAGGTACTGAGAAAAGTCAGTAGGTACTGAAAAAGTCAGTAGGTACTGAAAAAGTCAGTAGGTACTGAAAAATTCAGTAGGTACTGAAAAATTCAGTAGGTACTGAAAAAGTCAGTAGGTACTGAAAACGTCAGTGGGCACTGAAAAAGTCAGTTGGTTCTGAAGAAGTCAGTAGGTACTGAAAAAGTCAGTAGGTACTGAAAAGGTCAGTAGGTACTGAAAAAGTCATTAGGTACTGAAAAAGTCAGTAGGTACTGAAAAAGTCAGTAGGTACTGAAAAAGTCAGTAGGTACTGAAAAAGTCAGTAGGTACTGAAAAATTCAGTAGGTACTGAAAAAGTCAGTAGGTACTGAAAAAGTCAGTAGGTACTGAAAAAGTCAGTAGGTACTGAAAAAGTCAGTAGGTACTGAAAAAGTCAGTAGGTACTGAAAAAGTCAGTAGGTACTGAAAAATTCAGTAGGTACTGAAAAAGTCAGTAGGTACTGAGAAAAGTCAGTAGGTACTGAAAAAGTCAGTAGGTACTGAAAAATTCAGTAGGCACTGAAAAACTCAGTAGGTACTGAAAAAATCAGTAGGTACTGAAAAAGTCAGTAGGTACTGAAAAAGTCAGTAGGTACTGAAAAAGTCAGTAGGTACTGAGAAGGTCAGTAGGTACTGAAAAAGTCAGTAGGTACTGAAAAAGTCAGTAGGTACTGAAAAAGTCAGTAGGTACTGAAAAATTCAGTAGGTACTGAAAAAGTCAGTAGGTACTGAAAACGTCAGTAGGCACTGAAAAAGTCAGTTGGTACTGAAAAATTCAGTAGGTACTGAAAAAGTCAGTAGGTACTGAAAAATTCAGTAGGTACTGAAAAAGTCAGTAGGTACTGAAAAAGTCAGTAGGTACTGAAAAAGTCAGTAGGTACTGAAAAAGTCAGTAGGTACTGAAAAAGTCAGTAGGTACTGAAAACGTCAGTGGGCACTGAAAAATTCAGTAGGTACTGAAAAAGTCAGTAGGTACTGAAAAAGTCAGTAGGTACTGAAAAGGTCAGTAGGTACTGAAAAAGCCATTAGGTACTGAAAAAGTCAGTAGGTACTGAAAAAGTCAGTAGGTACTGAAAAAGTCAGTAGGTACTGAAAAAATCAGTAGGTACTGAAAAAGTCAGTAGGTACTGAAAAAGTCAGTAGGTACTGAAAAAGTCAGTAGTTACTTAAAAATTCAGTAGGTACTGAAAAAGTCAGTAGGTACTGAAAAAGTCAGTAGGTACTGAAAAAGTCAGTAGGTACTGAAAAATTCAGTAGGTACTGAAAAAGTCAGTAGGTACAGAGAAAAGTCAGTAGGTACTGAAAAAGTCAGTAGGTACTGAAAAAGTCAGCAGGTACTGAAAAAGTCAGTAGGTACTGAAAAATTCAGTAGGCACTGAAAAACTCAGTAGGTACTGAAAAAATCAGTAGATACTGAAAAAGTCAGTTGGTACTGAAAAAGTCAGTAGGTACTGAAAAAGTCAGTAGTTACTTAAAAATTCAGTTGGTACTGAAAAAGTCAGTAGGTACTGAAAAAGTCAGTAGGTACTGAGAAGGTCAGTAGGTACTGAAAAAGTCAGTAGGTACTGAAAAAGTCAGTAGGTACTGAAAAATTCAGTAGGTACTGAAAAATTCAGTAGGTACTGAAAAATTCAGTAGGTACTGAAAAAGTCGGTAGGTACTGAAAACGTCAGTAGGCACTGAAAAAGTCAGTTGGTACTGAAAAAGTCAGTAGGTACTGAAAAAGTCAGTAGGTACTGAAAAGGTCAGTAGGTACTGAAAAAGTCATTAGGTACTGAAAAAGTCAGTAGGTACTGAAAAAGTCAGTAGGTACTGAAAAAGTCAGTAGGTACTGAAAAAGTCAGTAGGTACTGAAAAAGTCAGTAGGTACTGAAAAATTCAGTAGGTACTGAAAAAGTCAGTAGGTACTGAAAAAGTCAGTAGGTACTGAAAAAGTCAGTAGGTACTGAAAAAGTCAGTAGGTACTGAAAAAGTCAGTAGGTACTGAAAAAGTCAGTAGGTACTGAAAAATTCAGTAGGTACTGAAAAAGTCAGTAGGTACTGAGAAAAGTCAGTAGGTACTGAAAAAGTCAGTAGGTACTGAAAAAGTCAGTAGGTACTGAAAAATTCAGTAGGTACTGAAAAATTCAGTAGGTACTGAAAAAGTCAGTAGGTACTGAAAACGTCAGTGGGCACTGAAAAAGTCAGTTGGTACTGAAGAAGTCAGTAGGTACTGAAAAAGTCAGTAGGTACTGAAAAGGTCAGTAGGTACTGAAAAAGTCATTAGGTACTGAAAAAGTCAGTAGGTACTGAAAAAGTCAGTAGGTACTGAAAAAGTCAGTAGGTACTGAAAAAGTCAGTAGGTACTGAAAAATTCAGTAGGTACTGAAAAAGTCAGTAGGTACTGAAAAAGTCAGTAGGTACTGAAAAAGTCAGTAGGTACTGAAAAAGTCAGTAGGTACTGAAAAAGTCAGTAGGTACTGAAAAAGTCAGTAGGTACTGAAAAATTCAGTAGGTACTTAAAAAGTCAGTAGGTACTGAGAAAAGTCAGTAGGTACTGAAAAAGTCAGTAGGTACTGAAAAAGTCAGTAGGTACTGAAAAAGTCAGTAGGTACTGAAAAATTCAGTAGGCACTGAAAAACTCAGTAGGTACTGAAAAAATCAGTAGGTACTGAAAAAGTCAGTAGGTACTGAAAAAGTCAGTAGGTACTGAAAAAGTCAGTAGTTACTTAAAAATTCAGTTGGTACTGAAAAAGTCAGTAGGTACTGAAAAAGTCAGTAGGTACTGAGAAGGTCAGTAGGTACTGAAAAAGTCAGTAGGTACTGAAAAAGTCAGTAGGTACTGAAAAATTCAGTAGGTACTGAAAAATTTAGTAGGTACTGAAAAAGTCAGTAGGTACTGAAAACGTCAGTAGGCACTGAAAAAGTCAGTTGGTACTGAAAAAGTCAGTAGGTACTGAAAAAGTCAGTAGGTACTGAAAAGGTCAGTAGGTACTGAAAAAGTCATTAGGTACTGAAAAAGTCAGTAGGTACTGAAAAAGTCAGTAGGTACTGAAAAAGTCAGTAGGTACTGAAAAAGTCAGTAGGTACTGAAAAATTCAGTAGGTACTGAAAAAGTCAGTAGGTACTGAAAAAGTCAGTAGGTACTGAAAAAGTCAGTAGGTACTGAAAAAGTCAGTAGGTACTGAAAAAGTCAGTAGGTACTGAAAAAGTCAGTAGGTACTGAAAAATTCAGTAGGTACTGAAAAAGTCAGTAGGTACTGAAAAAGTCAGTAGGTACTGAAAAAGTCAGTAGGTACTGAAAAAGTCAGTAGGTACTGAAAAAGTCAGTAGGTACTGAAAAATTCAGTAGGCACTGAAAAAGTGAGTAGGTACTGAAAAAATCAGTAGGTACTGAAAAAGTCAGTAGGTAATGAAAAAGTCAGTAGGTAATGAAAACGGTAGTAAGTCAACATTTAACTAAAATAAAATTAAATATACAGCTACCAAAAATAGACGTAAAAAATACTAATGATTGCAAAGGTTCATTTTGCTTTGCATGCCGTGCTAACGTTGGGCAAGAAGATCCTCCAGAAAATAACTAAGCTGGAGAGTTGATCACGGCTTTGAATGAATTTGTGTGCCCAATGAGCCTTACGTCCAAAGCGAAACAAAGTTTTAAAACAATATATAGAGTTTAGAGGACTTTGTGAGCATGAAATGCAAAATAAATGTCTAGGAGCAAAAGTCAAACTGACCACTTTGTTAAATGAAATTTAATGTCAGTTCAGAAACAAGCTTATTAACATCACTGGAAAGGTCTTTATCACCATATGATGAAAGTTGTCCAAAAACGTTGTTCCAGAGGGTATTGATTTGAAACAGGGTTGCAATACTACTGAAATGCCAGCAAGAAGATCTGATCGTTTGATGTTAGGACAAAGCAGGTAAAAGAGAATGGATTACCTTCAAATACCCATAATGACAGCATGAAACTAAAATTTAGACCATATAACATGAAAAGATGTTAGGGTGGGTGGTGAGAGGATAGAAAACTGGAGTCAAAAGGGAATAGGTATCGGTTGGAAGATGACCTGACCCCCCAACATATGACCTGACCCCCCAAAATATGACCTGACCCCCCAACATATGACCTTACCCCCAACATATGACCTGACCCTCCAACATATGACCTGACCCCCCAACATATGACCTGACCCCCCAACATATGACCTGACCCCTCAGCATATGACCTGACCCCCCAACATATGACCTGAGCCCCCAACATATGACCTGACCCTCCAACATATGACCTGACCCCCCAACATATGACCTGACCCCCAACATATGATTTGACCAGCAAACATATGATCTGACCCCCCAACATATGACCAGACCCAAAACATATGACCTAACCCCCAACATATGACCTGACCCCCAACAATATGACCTGACCCCCAACATATGACCTGACCCCCCAACGTACGACATGACCCCCCAACATATGACATGACCCCCCAACATATGACCTGACCCCCAAACATATGACCTGACCCCCCAACATATGACCTGACACCCCAACATATGATTTGATCCCCCAACATTTGACCTGACCCCCAACATATGACCTGACCCCCAACAGGTGACCTGAACCCCCAACATATGACCTGACCCCCAACATATGACCTGACCCCCCAACATATAACCTGATCCCCAAACATATGACCTGACCCCCAACATATGGCCTGACCCCCCAACACATGACCTGACCCCCCAACATATGACCTGACCTTCCAACATATGACCTGACCCCCCAACATATTACCTGACCCCCCAACGTATGACCTGAGCCCCCAACATATGACCAGAACCCCCAACATATGATTTGACCAGCAAACATATGATCTGACCCCCAAACATATGACCAGACCAAAAACATATGACCTAACCCCCAACATATGACCAGACCCCCCAACATATGACCTGACCCCAACATATGACCTGACCCTCCAACATATGACCTGACCCCCCAACATATGACCTGACCCCCAACATATGATTTGACCAGCAAACATATGATCTGACCCCCCAACATATGACCAGACCCAAAACATATGACCTAACCCCAAACATATGACCTGACCCCCAACAATATGACCTGACCCCCAACATATGACCTGACCCCCCAACGTACGACATGACCCCCCAACATATGACATGACCCCCCAACATATGACCTGACCCCCAAACATATGACCTGACCCCCCAACATATGACCTGACACCCCAACATATGATTTGATCCCCCAACATTTGACCTGACCCCCAACATATGACCTGACCCCCAACAGATGACCTGAACCCCCAACATATGACCTGACCCCCAACATATGACCTGACCCCCCAACATATAACCTGATCCCCAAACATATGACCTGACCCCCAACATATGGCCTGACCCCCCAACACATGACCTGACCCCCCAACATATGACCTGACCTTCCAACATATGACCTGACCCCCCAACATATTACCTGACCCCCCAACGTATGACCTGAGCCCCCAACATATGACCAGAACCCCCAACATATGATTTGACCAGCAAACATATGATCTGACCCCCAAACATATGACCAGACCAAAAACATATGACCTAACCCCCAACATATGACCAGACCCCCCAACATATGACCTGACCCCAACATATGACCTGACCCCCAAACGTACGACCTAACCCCCCAACATATGACATGACCCCCAAACATATGACCTGACCCCCAAACATATGAACTGACCCCCCAACATATGACCTGACCCCCCAACATATGATTTGATCCCCCAACATATGACATGACCCCCAAACATATGACCTGACCCCCAAACATATGAACTGACCCCCCAACATATGACCTGACCCCCCAACATATGATTTGATCCCCCAACATTTGACCTGACCCCCCAACATATGACCTGACCCCCAACAGATGACCTGACCCCCCAACATATGACCTGACCCCCAACATATGACCTGACCCCCCAACATATAACCTGATCCCCAAACATATGACCTGACCCCCAACGTATGGCCTGACCCCCCAACACATGACCTGACCCCCTAACATATGACCTGACCTTCCAACATATGACCTGACCCCCCAACATATTACCTGACCCCCCAACGTATGACCTGACCCCCCAACATATGACCAGAACCCCCAGCATATGACCTGACCCCCAACATATGACCTGATCCCCTAGCATATGACCTGACCCCCGAATGTACGACCTGACCCCCCAACATATGACATGACCCTCAAACATATGACCTGACCCCCAAATAGATGACCTGACCCCCCAACATATGACCTGACCCCCTAACATATGACCTGACCTCCCAACATAAAACATGGCCCCCCAACATATGACCTGACCCAAAACATATGACCTGACCCCCCAACATATGACCTGACCCCAACATATGATCTGATCCCCCAACATATAACCTGATCCCCCAACATATAAACTGACCCCCAACATATGACCTAACCCCCCAACACATGACCTGACCCCCCCAACATATGACCTGACCTTTCAACATATGACCTGACCCCCCAACATATGATTTGATCCCCCAACATTTGACCTGACCCCCCAACATATGACCTGACCCCCAACATATGGCCTGACCCCCCAAAACACATGACCTGACCCCCCAACATATGACCTGACCTTCCAACATATGACCTGAACCCCCAATATATTACCTGACCCCCAAACGTATGACCTGACCCCCCAACATATGACCAGAACCCCCAACATATGACCTGACCCCCTACATAGGACCTGACCCCCTAGCATATGACCTGACCCCCGAATGTACGACCTGACCCCCCAACATATGACATGACCCCAAAACATATGACCTGACCCCCAAATAGATGACCTGACCCCCAACATATGACCTGACCCCCTAACATATGACCTGACCTCCCAACTTAAAACATGGCCCCCCAACATATGACCTTACCCCAAACATATGACCTGACCCCCCAACATATGACCTGACCCCCAACATATGATCTGATCCCCCAACATATAACCTGATCCCCCAACATATGAACTGACCCCCAACATATGACCTGACCCCCCAACACATGACCTGACCCCCAACATATGACCTGACCCCCAACAAATGACCTGACCCCCTAACATAATATCTGACCCCCCAACATATGACCAGACCCCCCAACATATGACCTGACCCCCAACATATGACCTGACCCCCAAACATATGATCTGACCCCCCATTATATGACCTGACCCCCAACATATGACCTGACCCCCCAACATATGACCTGAGCCCCCAATATATGACCTTGCCTGGGATGAGCAATACAGGCATGTAAAGGACAAAATGAGTGCTGGTCTTTCAGCTCTAAAACGACTCAAAAATATTTTACCACAATCTCAGCTTTGCAGTGTGTATTATGCTCTTGTCGAGAGTCATTTGCATTATGGCGACATTATTTGGGGTAGCTTGTGTAAAACAAAATTAGCTGCTCTTCAACGTCTTCAATCCCGAGCATGGTCAATAATAGACAATGCAAAAATGAAAGATCTTGGTCTAGTTCCTGGCTACATGTAGAAAGTATTATCCATTGCGTGACCTACAAGATCGTAAACAGATTATGTCCTGAAATCCTTTTTGATAAATACTTGCCCAGATCATGTTTTTCTTCATACAATATGAGAAATTCTCAGGATCTTCAAATCCCTAGATGCAGGACAGAGCTTTTCAAAAAGAGTTTTCGCTATGCATCGGTGAAAGTCTGGAATGATACACCTTCCACGATTCGTGAGCTACTGACTTTAAATCGTTTTAAACAAAGACTAAAAAAGCATTTAAAGGGCTAGACTCATTTTTAAAACACGACTCCCTGGAACAACAGCAGATTAGGAATATAGGATTTTAGGCTTTTTAGGAATTTGATTTCTAGATTTAAATTTGTAAGTAGGTTTTTTATATTAAGTGCTGAAGGGTTTTTTTCGTGCATAAATAATTTTCAATGAATGAAAAATGAAATGAATGAACATATGACCTGACCCACCAAAATATGACCTGACCCCCCAACATATGACCTGACCCCCAACATATGACCTGACCCCCCAATCAATAATCGACTATTGAAGATGTTCAAGAAAAAAACATGAAAAGCAAATACAAAAGAGCATGATTTTTTGTATTTAAATATCTTCAAAAAAATCTACTATATAATAAAATATTAAAATAATTAAAAGTGCAAGAAATTAGTCAAAATTAACTAAAATGAAAGAAAATAACGAAAAATATCAATACAATGCTGTTTGCGCATGCTCAAACTTATATAGAAATCAAAATACTCATAATGACAAAACTTGACTACATATTTGAGTATAAGTAGTGGTTAGAAGGAAGGGTGGAGGGCGGGAGGATGGACAAGGAAGGAAAAGAAAGAAGACGAAGGATGTCTAACCCTAGGCCAAACGTCTAACCCTAGGCCAAACGTCTAACCCTAGGCCAAACGTCTAACCCTAGGCCAAACGTCTAACCCTAGGCCAAACGTCTAACCCTAGGCCAAACGTCTAACCCTAGGCCAAACGTCTAACCCTAGGCCAAACGTCTAACCCTAGGCCAAACGTCTAACCCTAGGCCAAACGTCTAACCCTAGGCCAAACGTCTAACCCTAGGCCAAACGTCTAACCCTAGGCCAAACGTCTAACCCTAGGCCAAACGTCTAACCCTAGGCCAAACGTCTAACCCTAGGCCAAACGTCTAACCCTAGGCCAAACGTCTAACCCTAGGCCAAACGTCTAACCCTAGGCCAAACGTCTAACCCTAGGCCAAACGTCTAACCCTAGGCCAAACGTCTAACCCTAGGCCAAACGTCTAACCCTAGGCCAAACGTCTAACCCTAGGCCAAACGTCTAACCCTAGGCCAAACGTCTAACCCTAGGCCAAACGTCTAACCCTAGGCCAAACGTCTAACCCTAGGCCAAACGTCTAACCCTAGGCCAAACGTCTAACCCTAGGCCAAACGTCTAACCCTAGGCCAAACGTCTAACCCTAGGCCAAACGTCTAACCCTAGGCCAAACGTCTAACCCTAGGCCAAACGTCTAACCCTAGGCCAAACGTCTAACCCTAGGCCAAACGTCTAACCCTAGGCCAAACGTCTAACCCTAGGCCAAACGTCTAACCCTAGGCCAAACGTCTAACCCTAGGCCAAACGTCTAACCCTAGGCCAAACGTCTAACCCTAGGCCAAACGTCTAACCCTAGGCCAAACGTCTAACCCTAGGCCAAACGTCTAACCCTAGGCCAAACGTCTAACCCTAGGCCAAACGTCTAACCCTAGGCCAAACGTCTAACCCTAGGCCAAACGTCTAACCCTAGGCCAAACGTCTAACCCTAGGCCAAACGTCTAACCCTAGGCCAAACGTCTAACCCTAGGCCAAACGTCTAACCCTAGGCCAAACGTCTAACCCTAGGCCAAACGTCTAACCCTAGGCCAAACGTCTAACCCTAGGCCAAACGTCTAACCCTAGGCCAAACGTCTAACCCTAGGCCAAACGTCTAACCCTAGGCCAAACGTCTAACCCTAGGCCAAACGTCTAACCCTAGGCCAAACGTCTAACCCTAGGCCAAACGTCTAACCCTAGGCCAAACGTCTAACCCTAGGCCAAACGTCTAACCCTAGGCCAAACGTCTAACCCTAGGCCAAACGTCTAACCCTAGGCCAAACGTCTAACCCTAGGCCAAACGTCTAACCCTAGGCCAAACGTCTAACCCTAGGCCAAACGTCTAACCCTAGGCCAAACGTCTAACCCTAGGCCAAACGTCTAACCCTAGGCCAAACGTCTAACCCTAGGCCAAACGTCTAACCCTAGGCCAAACGTCTAACCCTAGGCCAAACGTCTAACCCTAGGCCAAACGTCTAACCCTAGGCCAAACGTCTAACCCTAGGCCAAACGTCTAACCCTAGGCCAAACGTCTAACCCTAGGCCAAACGTCTAACCCTAGGCCAAACGTCTAACCCTAGGCCAAACGTCTAACCCTAGGCCAAACGTCTAACCCTAGGCCAAACGTCTAACCCTAGGCCAAACGTCTAACCCTAGGCCAAACGTCTAACCCTAGGCCAAACGTCTAACCCTAGGCCAAACGTCTAACCCTAGGCCAAACGTCTAACCCTAGGCCAAACGTCTAACCCTAGGCCAAACGTCTAACCCTAGGCCAAACGTCTAACCCTAGGCCAAACGTCTAACCCTAGGCCAAACGTCTAACCCTAGGCCAAACGTCTAACCCTAGGCCAAACGTCTAACCCTAGGCCAAACGTCTAACCCTAGGCCAAACGTCTAACCCTAGGCCAAACGTCTAACCCTAGGCCAAACGTCTAACCCTAGGCCAAACGTCTAACCCTAGGCCAAACGTCTAACCCTAGGCCAAACGTCTAACCCTAGGCCAAACGTCTAACCCTAGGCCAAACGTCTAACCCTAGGCCAAACGTCTAACCCTAGGCCAAACGTCTAACCCTAGGCCAAACGTCTAACCCTAGGCCAAACGTCTAACCCTAGGCCAAACGTCTAACCCTAGGCCAAACGTCTAACCCTAGGCCAAACGTCTAACCCTAGGCCAAACGTCTAACCCTAGGCCAAACGTCTAACCCTAGGCCAAACGTCTAACCCTAGGCCAAACGTCTAACCCTAGGCCAAACGTCTAACCCTAGGCCAAACGTCTAACCCTAGGCCAAACGTCTAACCCTAGGCCAAACGTCTAACCCTAGGCCAAACGTCTAACCCTAGGCCAAACGTCTAACCCTAGGCCAAACGTCTAACCCTAGGCCAAACGTCTAACCCTAGGCCAAACGTCTAACCCTAGGCCAAACGTCTAACCCTAGGCCAAACGTCTAACCCTAGGCCAAACGTCTAACCCTAGGCCAAACGTCTAACCCTAGGCCAAACGTCTAACCCTAGGCCAAACGTCTAACCCTAGGCCAAACGTCTAACCCTAGGCCAAACGTCTAACCCTAGGCCAAACGTCTAACCCTAGGCCAAACGTCTAACCCTAGGCCAAACGTCTAACCCTAGGCCAAACGTCTAACCCTAGGCCAAACGTCTAACCCTAGGCCAAACGTCTAACCCTAGGCCAAACGTCTAACCCTAGGCCAAACGTCTAACCCTAGGCCAAACGTCTAACCCTAGGCCAAACGTCTAACCCTAGGCCAAACGTCTAACCCTAGGCCAAACGTCTAACCCTAGGCCAAACGTCTAACCCTAGGCCAAACGTCTAACCCTAGGCCAAACGTCTAACCCTAGGCCAAACGTCTAACCCTAGGCCAAACGTCTAACCCTAGGCCAAACGTCTAACCCTAGGCCAAACGTCTAACCCTAGGCCAAACGTCTAACCCTAGGCCAAACGTCTAACCCTAGGCCAAACGTCTAACCCTAGGCCAAACGTCTAACCCTAGGCCAAACGTCTAACCCTAGGCCAAACGTCTAACCCTAGGCCAAACGTCTAACCCTAGGCCAAACGTCTAACCCTAGGCCAAACGTCTAACCCTAGGCCAAACGTCTAACCCTAGGCCAAACGTCTAACCCTAGGCCAAACGTCTAACCCTAGGCCAAACGTCTAACCCTAGGCCAAACGTCTAACCCTAGGCCAAACGTCTAACCCTAGGCCAAACGTCTAACCCTAGGCCAAACGTCTAACCCTAGGCCAAACGTCTAACCCTAGGCCAAACGTCTAACCCTAGGCCAAACGTCTAACCCTAGGCCAAACGTCTAACCCTAGGCCAAACGTCTAACCCTAGGCCAAACGTCTAACCCTAGGCCAAACGTCTAACCCTAGGCCAAACGTCTAACCCTAGGCCAAACGTCTAACCCTAGGCCAAACGTCTAACCCTAGGCCAAACGTCTAACCCTAGGCCAAACGTCTAACCCTAGGCCAAACGTCTAACCCTAGGCCAAACGTCTAACCCTAGGCCAAACGTCTAACCCTAGGCCAAACGTCTAACCCTAGGCCAAACGTCTAACCCTAGGCCAAACGTCTAACCCTAGGCCAAACGTCTAACCCTAGGCCAAACGTCTAACCCTAGGCCAAACGTCTAACCCTAGGCCAAACGTCTAACCCTAGGCCAAACGTCTAACCCTAGGCCAAACGTCTAACCCTAGGCCAAACGTCTAACCCTAGGCCAAACGTCTAACCCTAGGCCAAACGTCTAACCCTAGGCCAAACGTCTAACCCTAGGCCAAACGTCTAACCCTAGGCCAAACGTCTAACCCTAGGCCAAACGTCTAACCCTAGGCCAAACGTCTAACCCTAGGCCAAACGTCTAACCCTAGGCCAAACGTCTAACCCTAGGCCAAACGTCTAACCCTAGGCCAAACGTCTAACCCTAGGCCAAACGTCTAACCCTAGGCCAAACGTCTAACCCTAGGCCAAACGTCTAACCCTAGGCCAAACGTCTAACCCTAGGCCAAACGTCTAACCCTAGGCCAAACGTCTAACCCTAGGCCAAACGTCTAACCCTAGGCCAAACGTCTAACCCTAGGCCAAACGTCTAACCCTAGGCCAAACGTCTAACCCTAGGCCAAACGTCTAACCCTAGGCCAAACGTCTAACCCTAGGCCAAACGTCTAACCCTAGGCCAAACGTCTAACCCTAGGCCAAACGTCTAACCCTAGGCCAAACGTCTAACCCTAGGCCAAACGTCTAACCCTAGGCCAAACGTCTAACCCTAGGCCAAACGTCTAACCCTAGGCCAAACGTCTAACCCTAGGCCAAACGTCTAACCCTAGGCCAAACGTCTAACCCTAGGCCAAACGTCTAACCCTAGGCCAAACGTCTAACCCTAGGCCAAACGTCTAACCCTAGGCCAAACGTCTAACCCTAGGCCAAACGTCTAACCCTAGGCCAAACGTCTAACCCTAGGCCAAACGTCTAACCCTAGGCCAAACGTCTAACCCTAGGCCAAACGTCTAACCCTAGGCCAAACGTCTAACCCTAGGCCAAACGTCTAACCCTAGGCCAAACGTCTAACCCTAGGCCAAACGTCTAACCCTAGGCCAAACGTCTAACCCTAGGCCAAACGTCTAACCCTAGGCCAAACGTCTAACCCTAGGCCAAACGTCTAACCCTAGGCCAAACGTCTAACCCTAGGCCAAACGTCTAACCCTAGGCCAAACGTCTAACCCTAGGCCAAACGTCTAACCCTAGGCCAAACGTCTAACCCTAGGCCAAACGTCTAACCCTAGGCCAAACGTCTAACCCTAGGCCAAACGTCTAACCCTAGGCCAAACGTCTAACCCTAGGCCAAACGTCTAACCCTAGGCCAAACGTCTAACCCTAGGCCAAACGTCTAACCCTAGGCCAAACGTCTAACCCTAGGCCAAACGTCTAACCCTAGGCCAAACGTCTAACCCTAGGCCAAACGTCTAACCCTAGGCCAAACGTCTAACCCTAGGCCAAACGTCTAACCCTAGGCCAAACGTCTAACCCTAGGCCAAACGTCTAACCCTAGGCCAAACGTCTAACCCTAGGCCAAACGTCTAACCCTAGGCCAAACGTCTAACCCTAGGCCAAACGTCTAACCCTAGGCCAAACGTCTAACCCTAGGCCAAACGTCTAACCCTAGGCCAAACGTCTAACCCTAGGCCAAACGTCTAACCCTAGGCCAAACGTCTAACCCTAGGCCAAACGTCTAACCCTAGGCCAAACGTCTAACCCTAGGCCAAACGTCTAACCCTAGGCCAAACGTCTAACCCTAGGCCAAACGTCTAACCCTAGGCCAAACGTCTAACCCTAGGCCAAACGTCTAACCCTAGGCCAAACGTCTAACCCTAGGCCAAACGTCTAACCCTAGGCCAAACGTCTAACCCTAGGCCAAACGTCTAACCCTAGGCCAAACGTCTAACCCTAGGCCAAACGTCTAACCCTAGGCCAAACGTCTAACCCTAGGCCAAACGTCTAACCCTAGGCCAAACGTCTAACCCTAGGCCAAACGTCTAACCCTAGGCCAAACGTCTAACCCTAGGCCAAACGTCTAACCCTAGGCCAAACGTCTAACCCTAGGCCAAACGTCTAACCCTAGGCCAAACGTCTAACCCTAGGCCAAACGTCTAACCCTAGGCCAAACGTCTAACCCTAGGCCAAACGTCTAACCCTAGGCCAAACGTCTAACCCTAGGCCAAACGTCTAACCCTAGGCCAAACGTCTAACCCTAGGCCAAACGTCTAACCCTAGGCCAAACGTCTAACCCTAGGCCAAACGTCTAACCCTAGGCCAAACGTCTAACCCTAGGCCAAACGTCTAACCCTAGGCCAAACGTCTAACCCTAGGCCAAACGTCTAACCCTAGGCCAAACGTCTAACCCTAGGCCAAACGTCTAACCCTAGGCCAAACGTCTAACCCTAGGCCAAACGTCTAACCCTAGGCCAAACGTCTAACCCTAGGCCAAACGTCTAACCCTAGGCCAAACGTCTAACCCTAGGCCAAACGTCTAACCCTAGGCCAAACGTCTAACCCTAGGCCAAACGTCTAACCCTAGGCCAAACGTCTAACCCTAGGCCAAACGTCTAACCCTAGGCCAAACGTCTAACCCTAGGCCAAACGTCTAACCCTAGGCCAAACGTCTAACCCTAGGCCAAACGTCTAACCCTAGGCCAAACGTCTAACCCTAGGCCAAACGTCTAACCCTAGGCCAAACGTCTAACCCTAGGCCAAACGTCTAACCCTAGGCCAAACGTCTAACCCTAGGCCAAACGTCTAACCCTAGGCCAAACGTCTAACCCTAGGCCAAACGTCTAACCCTAGGCCAAACGTCTAACCCTAGGCCAAACGTCTAACCCTAGGCCAAACGTCTAACCCTAGGCCAAACGTCTAACCCTAGGCCAAACGTCTAACCCTAGGCCAAACGTCTAACCCTAGGCCAAACGTCTAACCCTAGGCCAAACGTCTAACCCTAGGCCAAACGTCTAACCCTAGGCCAAACGTCTAACCCTAGGCCAAACGTCTAACCCTAGGCCAAACGTCTAACCCTAGGCCAAACGTCTAACCCTAGGCCAAACGTCTAACCCTAGGCCAAACGTCTAACCCTAGGCCAAACGTCTAACCCTAGGCCAAACGTCTAACCCTAGGCCAAACGTCTAACCCTAGGCCAAACGTCTAACCCTAGGCCAAACGTCTAACCCTAGGCCAAACGTCTAACCCTAGGCCAAACGTCTAACCCTAGGCCAAACGTCTAACCCTAGGCCAAACGTCTAACCCTAGGCCAAACGTCTAACCCTAGGCCAAACGTCTAACCCTAGGCCAAACGTCTAACCCTAGGCCAAACGTCTAACCCTAGGCCAAACGTCTAACCCTAGGCCAAACGTCTAACCCTAGGCCAAACGTCTAACCCTAGGCCAAACGTCTAACCCTAGGCCAAACGTCTAACCCTAGGCCAAACGTCTAACCCTAGGCCAAACGTCTAACCCTAGGCCAAACGTCTAACCCTAGGCCAAACGTCTAACCCTAGGCCAAACGTCTAACCCTAGGCCAAACGTCTAACCCTAGGCCAAACGTCTAACCCTAGGCCAAACGTCTAACCCTAGGCCAAACGTCTAACCCTAGGCCAAACGTCTAACCCTAGGCCAAACGTCTAACCCTAGGCCAAACGTCTAACCCTAGGCCAAACGTCTAACCCTAGGCCAAACGTCTAACCCTAGGCCAAACGTCTAACCCTAGGCCAAACGTCTAACCCTAGGCCAAACGTCTAACCCTAGGCCAAACGTCTAACCCTAGGCCAAACGTCTAACCCTAGGCCAAACGTCTAACCCTAGGCCAAACGTCTAACCCTAGGCCAAACGTCTAACCCTAGGCCAAACGTCTAACCCTAGGCCAAACGTCTAACCCTAGGCCAAACGTCTAACCCTAGGCCAAACGTCTAACCCTAGGCCAAACGTCTAACCCTAGGCCAAACGTCTAACCCTAGGCCAAACGTCTAACCCTAGGCCAAACGTCTAACCCTAGGCCAAACGTCTAACCCTAGGCCAAACGTCTAACCCTAGGCCAAACGTCTAACCCTAGGCCAAACGTCTAACCCTAGGCCAAACGTCTAACCCTAGGCCAAACGTCTAACCCTAGGCCAAACGTCTAACCCTAGGCCAAACGTCTAACCCTAGGCCAAACGTCTAACCCTAGGCCAAACGTCTAACCCTAGGCCAAACGTCTAACCCTAGGCCAAACGTCTAACCCTAGGCCAAACGTCTAACCCTAGGCCAAACGTCTAACCCTAGGCCAAACGTCTAACCCTAGGCCAAACGTCTAACCCTAGGCCAAACGTCTAACCCTAGGCCAAACGTCTAACCCTAGGCCAAACGTCTAACCCTAGGCCAAACGTCTAACCCTAGGCCAAACGTCTAACCCTAGGCCAAACGTCTAACCCTAGGCCAAACGTCTAACCCTAGGCCAAACGTCTAACCCTAGGCCAAACGTCTAACCCTAGGCCAAACGTCTAACCCTAGGCCAAACGTCTAACCCTAGGCCAAACGTCTAACCCTAGGCCAAACGTCTAACCCTAGGCCAAACGTCTAACCCTAGGCCAAACGTCTAACCCTAGGCCAAACGTCTAACCCTAGGCCAAACGTCTAACCCTAGGCCAAACGTCTAACCCTAGGCCAAACGTCTAACCCTAGGCCAAACGTCTAACCCTAGGCCAAACGTCTAACCCTAGGCCAAACGTCTAACCCTAGGCCAAACGTCTAACCCTAGGCCAAACGTCTAACCCTAGGGTTAGGTCTAGGGTTAGGGTTAGGGTTAGGGTTAGGGTTAGGGTTAGGGTTAGGGTTAGGGTTAGGGTTAGGGTTAGGGTTAGGGTTAGGGTTAGGGTTAGGGTTAGGGTTAGGGTTAGGGTTAGGGTTAGGGTTAGGGTTAGGGTTAGGGTTAGGGTTAGGGTTAGGGTTAGGGTTAGGGTTA
>CAXHUP010000017.1:0-20000 GCA_964020215.1 Aurelia sp. 3 sensu Dawson et al. (2005) | reverse complement strand
CTGCACATTTTATACGCTGGAGATTTAACCGCCTATAACCTCTTAGGGTGTTTATGCCAGGATCCTGTATCCCAAACATTTCAAGGACATTGCTACATGCAGCTGCACCTTTGTTCCAATACAAAACAGCAGCTGCTGTTGCTGTTTCCAATTTTCTTTTCCCACAAAAAACTCTCTTTGGGCATTCCAGCCACAGTACATTGTTTAAAGATTCATTCTGATTCTGAGTGAATCCTCTTAAACACCGGCTCAAAAGGTCACTTCTTGATAATCTTTTAAAGATTGGTAAAAGTTCCTGTCTGAAGACTGAGGGTAGACATTTACTTCTGTGATATGTATTAGTTTTGCAAGCAATATCCTTTTGATATTTGCACCAGCTTTCATTACCTTTTGGACAATACTTATGTTGAACTGCAAGAGTTTCCTTCTCTCCAAGTATTGTATGATAGTAAATTGCCCACACAGCATCCTGCATTTTCTGTAAATTATTTGAGTTTGCTCTTATTGCATACCCATAGTAATTCTGCAGAGAATCTATAGTCACATCTGTTAGCCGTCCTCTTCCTCCTACGCTACAACCATCAGCCAATTTAGAGCCCTTTGCATTATTTTTGTAAGTTCTCAAATTATTCCCCATCCTTTTCTGAATATGTCCTATGCAATCTTCTTTCATGATCACATATTCAGCTCCATATCTTTGGAAGACTGCATCAGCAACAACTCCATATGAAGAGGAATCTCCATCCCCTACATAGGTAATGTATTTCAATTTGTGTTTCTCAATGGAACGGAGAAACATCACTACTGCTGCATCTTTTTCCATAGCTTCAGCAGAGCCTTTGTGGTTAATCTCACATCTATCTTTATGATCTTCCCACCATCTCTTATAGTTCTCTGATTCTTTATCATGTTCTCTTGACTTGCATTCAAAGCAAACTTTTGACCGCACTTCATAGTCAAGGATTTCTCCAGTCTCTATCGCTAAAACAAATACAACACCAAGAAGTGAGGAGTGTCCATACCTCTTTTGCCAGGTGCCATCAACTGAGACACAGACCTCAAATATATCTGAAGTGGGGTCCAGGTCTTGGCATTTACAATCCTCCTTTTTCATATGGTTCTTAAGGTTCAATGCTGCCTTTTGAAGAGATAGATTTGCTTCTTCTGCATAGCATGCCTGGAACTTTTTCATCAAATTATTGTATGCTGTGTGAGAGAGTGGTAGGGGAAGACCAAAAGCAGTGCAAAGCTTCTGCATGTGTGTCAACCCAAGACCAGTCTCAATTGCAGCTTGAATTGACCTAACATTTACTGCTGATGACTTTCCTACCACACCTTTCACTACAGGACTTGTGCAAAAGTATGTGCTCTCATTGCAGTTTTTGCATTTAATAATCAATTCTTCATCTAAACCATTTCTATGATGATCATTTTGTAAAATTGTTAGCTTTCCTTTGGCACTCTTGCAAGATCCACAAATTGCAGTTTTTAAAAGGGAATCCTGTAGATTATGGATCTGAATAAGTTTAAAGCCATGGGCTGCAGAATGATCAGCTGTTGATGGATTACCAGGGGCGGATCCAGGGGGTGCAACGGGTGCGCAAGCACCTGTCAAAGTTGCAAGGAAATCATTGAGGGCAAGCTTCCTATAATCTTCTGTTGTAAAGTATTTGATGAGATATCATTTGTTCAAATACATGAATGATAAATTTCATGAGACCGCCATATTTTCACTGCCCCAGTGCCCCCCTCCAGCCCCACCTTCCATCGACAGTAAAATTTACTAGACGTTGGGCATAATAATAATAATAATAATAAAGCCACTTCTATAGCGCCACATATCCCCAGGGCTCATAGGCGCTTAACAACATAAATATTAAAATTAGAATCTAGGATAAAGCTAATTTACATAAGGCCACAGAAGTAAAATTTACTTAAAATATCCAAGCCATTCAGTTAAAATGTCCATCTCAAGATAAAATTAATCAATACCTCCAAAAACTTAGCGTGGCCCTATTGTTCCCATTTAAAAAAATCCAACATCTAAGAATAATACGACCTAAATAGGTATGTCTTCAATGATTGCTTGAAACTACACAGTGAATCTAATGAACGAACTGAATACGGAAGTTTGTTCCACAAAGTTGGTGCTGCATGACCGAATGAACGATCTCCTGCCGTTTTCAAACTCGTCCAGTTGTGTTTCAATAGATATCTATCACAAGCTGACCTTGTCATGCGAACAGGCTCATACTTTGACACAAGGGCCTGCAGATAGTGAGGTGCCAATCCATGTAAACATTTGAAAGCAAGCATGAGAATCTTGTACTCAATTCTTGATGATACAGGCAGCCAGTGCAGTTGTTTCAATACTGGGGTGATATGATCATACTTTGATGCACCTGTCAGCATCCTAGCCGCAGAATTTTGGATCTTTTGGAGTTTCTTCAGTTCAATGGCTGGTAGACCATACAGTAAAGAGTTTGTGCCATCAAGCCGTGATACAACAAAAGCATGAATAGCCTTTTCAGCGGCTTCAGTGGTCAAGTATCTCCGTGCTACATTGATGTTATGGAGATAGTATCTTGCTGACTTGCACACTGCATTAACATGAGCTTTCAGTGTCATGTGCTTGTCAAAGATGACGCCTAAATTCCGTGCTTCGTCTTTGGGCTCTATAGTATCCCTGTCGATCTTAATGGAGAGACCTTGGACCTTTGCGTGTTGTTGGCGAGTACCAATTACCAGCATTTCTGTTTTATCACTATTCAGTTTCAAGCTATTACACAGCATCCAATCATGTATGTCATGTACACAATTTTCAAGCTTTTTAGTACATTGCTCTGCATCAGCTGGCGTGGGAGTGAATGCCATGTATAACTGTGTATCGTCTGCATAAAGATGGAAATTCATGCTGTAGCGTTTGCGAATGAGGTCTCCCAGAGGTAAGGTGTAAATTGTGAAGAGAAGTGGTCCAAGCACTGATCCTTGAGGGACTCCACAGGTAAGTTGTACCTCTTTCGATGTTGCACTGTTAATACGCACCATTTGAAATCTCTCTGACAAGTAAGACTCAAGCCATTTATATGCGGGACCTTGAATACCACATCTGTCTGACAGTCGTCTTAGCAGCAGGTTGTGATTCACTGTGTCAAAGGCTGCACTAAGGTCAAGCAACAGCAAAATTGATACCTGTTGCTTATCCATTGCCATTAAAATATCGTTCTGAACCTTGAGGAGTGCTGTCTCACAGCTATGGAATTGCTTGTAGGCAGACTGAAGCGGCTCATGTAATCCATTTGTGATCATATGCTGCACAATCTGGTCTGCAGCAGCTCTCTCAATAATCTTGGAAACATACGGTAAGTTTGATATGGGTCGAAAGTTTTTCTTTAGTCGCTCAAGACCAATCTTTTTGAGCAGAGGAATCAGCACAGCAAGCTTAAAATCAGTGGGCATTACTCCCTCTTCAAATGATCTGTTCACAATGAGGGTGATGATTCTGATAAAGACATCCTCACACTTTCTAAGAACCCAGGTTGGCAGAGGATCTAGTTCATATGATTTTATAGGAGCTTTTATGAGGATTTTTCTTACACTTTCCTCTGAAAGTGCTACAAATTGCGTCATTGCTGTGTCAAATTTACATGCCTCTTTTTGGTTGATTGTAAGCCTTCTGTCTTCAAGAGTTTTCTGAATTTGTTCTTGAATGTTGTCAATTTTCACTGTAAAAAATGAGGCAAAATCATCTGCCAGTTCAGCAGGGGATTCATGTAGTGGTAAGGGGGACTGTGTTTGCTTATTCAAAATGTTGTTGAAGACTTTGAACAGTGCACGTGGATTGGAAGAATTATTCATTACCAGATCTGAGTAAAATTTTGTGTCTGCATCTTCAAGCATTTTCCGCAGCTTAAGTTTTTGGAGCACAAAATTTTCGCGATCAGCTGGAAGGCGTGTTTTTCTCCACCTTCTTTCCAGACGACGTTGCTCTCTTTTAGCTGATTTCATTTCCACACTATAGCCTTGCCGCTTATCTCTAAGTGTTATGTTCTTCTTCTGCAATGGGGCATGACGATCAAGGACTTTAGACGTACTTGAATTGTATGTGGAAACCAGGTTTGACAAATCACAACCTGGGTCAATCAAGTCAAACTGTTCTTGAAGATCATTAGAAAATTTTTCAAAGTCTATTTGATTGAGCTTCCTGTACGAAACCTCTCTCTTTTCGTGTATTGGCTTAGTAAGGGGAAGATAGCACTTGACAGAGAAGTGATCTGATAATTTGTCATTTGTGATTGTCACCTTAGAGACTGTTTCGGGGGATCTTGTGATCACTAGATCTAAAGTATGTCCATTATCATGGGTGGGTCCTTCAACATGTTGAACTAGGTTGTGACTATTCAGCAGGTCAACAAAGTTAATAACATCTCTATCATCACAATTATCCAAATGAACATTGAAATCACCAGCAACCAATATATCATATGAAGCTATATCATGCCCCTCCAGGATGTCACTGAAGTCATCCAAGAAAACTGAGAATGGTACACTACTGCCATCTTTGGGATTGCTGCCAGGTCTATACACAGCAATTAATTCTAATGACCTATTCTCATGTGTCACATAGGTGTCAAGAAATTCCAGAGTCTGTGTTATGCCCTTTCTTTTCACATCCACAGAAACAGCATTTTTGTGAACAATAGCCACCCTACCTCCTCCTCTGTTTTCTCTACCTTGATGTACAGCGCTATATCCCTCAGGGGTGATCCTGCCCAGAATAACATCATCTTGCGGGGACAGCCATGTTTCTGTGATCACCAATATGTCAATATCATTATCAATTATAAAGTTTCGTATCTGAGCTGCCTTGCATCTGACAGATCTGGCATTGCATAGAAACATAGCGAAGGGTGGTGGAGATGATGGAGTAGGAGCATACTTCAGTTGGACCAGGTTGTTGTTATTTCTTGCATTGATCTTACTTGCAAATTGCCGTCTCTCACTTATCCGTACAGGTATTGACTTTGCATCCATAAAAGCTGAGGTTCAGTTTGGGCCTAAATTTAAGCCAAAGCGATGCACCATACTTATCGAGCTAACCTCAATCAATAACAACAGCTTATGCATTAAATTCACTCCACAGCCGCAGATGCACCTATGAAATGTCTGTTTATAAGCAAATTCCTTACGTTTGTTTTTAAAATACGAAGCTTATACCTTTTCTTTGACCACAACCTCAACATCACGTCCATCCAAATGGCATCCTCCCGAAGCTTGACCAACACAAACAAACAGTCTTTATTCAGAAGGGGAATCTCCTCATTTCCTTTCCGAAATCCTTATGCGGAGGCAAGCACAGCGCAAGTCACGCAATGAAGGCGCCTTGGTGCAAACCAATCAGAGAGGTGCATGAAGGGTGCTGGAAATTGGCGGGAGCACCCGTAGTTTGAATCTGAGGTGTGCAAGCCAATAGGAAAGAGCCTTGAGGGGTGCAAGCCAGTAGGAGAACGTTTGATAGAAATGACAAGACCACTAGCCAATCACCAGATGAGGAAGACGCTTTTTTCAAACCAGAGAACCGCGGAAAAACATCAGCCTGTCAAATTTCGGCCCAAGATGTGAGATTATCTAAGCTGCACGCAGGCTAGAGATTATCCCTTTCACGAGGAAAGAAAGTTTCGAGTTGGAAGTCTCAAGATATACCAACGAATCCGAGGATGTTTTGAACCACTTTTGAACCTTCATCAGACACCAGAAGTTATCAAGCAAAGACTCAGCCAGTGAGGCAACGTCGGTGGTTATGGTAGGCCCTATAATATAGCGCTTCTCTAGGCCAAGAATTAAATCTAAATCATTTGATTTAACAATCATATGACTAGGACAAGATTTTTTATTTACTTTTGTATTGGAAACGTTAAAAGTTTAGTTGTTTGAATTTGGCAGTCGCTGCTACGCGAGTTGTTGTTTGGCAGGGTGGTTGATCACGATTGTACAGAATATCAGGTAGGACAAAAGGGGCTTTGTAGCAGTAGATTGTCTTACAAAATATTATGGCTCAAATCACAATTCTCAAACGTATTTGGTTTCAATGAGTTTCTTAGCCCTCCTTGTAATGTAAAGGATGCACAATTACCATACAAATCAAACGAAATCCCACACCACCGTTCTTCAGGGGCGGCTGGGAGCAAGAAAGAGTTGCTATCAATTGCGAGCCAAGCAAGATAAGGATGGGGGTCCGGGGGCGTGGCCCTGGAAAATATTTTGGGCCACGCCCCTCGGTCTCCCGGAGAAACGCCCTTTTTCTAGGAAAAGGTTTTTCAAGTGCGTTTGTTGTGTGCGAATTGAACCAAGTTTAGCTCTGGTACAAAGGACATTTACTGCATTAGTTCAGTGAAAAGTCAAGGGGTAAGGTAGGATTGATGAAATGATGAATGTTCTAAGTGACGGTCTCAAAGTTTGATTGAACGTGCTGATCACAGAACTGAGACGGTACGGTTTGTGGTGATATCCTGAAGGGCTGCGAGCTTAAACCTGGCAGTAGATTGAATCAATGATTTGCGGCTTTCAGCCTACAATAGGAGAGCCGCCGTGCTATTAGAATCGCGATTCTAATAGCAAATAGCATGAACAGCTGAGGAGAAGCGACCAAGATCATACGCCAACCAAGATCGACTTTACCTATCCATCAAGAAAGGGGTTTCTATCATATTATTCTTTCGAACTACCAGCCACAACAAACCCAGCTAGCAAAAGTAGCTACTGTCCTCTCCATCATGATGACTTCAAGCGAAGATTTCGTGTACTGATTTTCAGTTGTACGACTTGCAAACATAGTGCCAACTCTTTCCATGCCTTCCATCTTGATGCTTTTCTCTTATACAAAGAAAGGAAAATCCTTAGCAACCCTTCCAAAGAGAAGCCTGTCGAGTCTAGCGACAAAACTGCACATTTTGACAAACTAAATTCACAGTTTTTTTATGATTTTTGTGCGAACTTTGCAAGGCTTGCAACTGGATCTGCCAGTGCTATTAGATTTGGAAAACTAATAGCATGGCTGCGTTGAGTCATTGTTGAAAGATTTGACTGACAGATGAAAACAAGGGATTACTTCTCTGCGGCATCTTTGATAGGAAGTTTCTGCTATTAGAATCAGAAAACTAATAGCGTGGCCAATTTCATTCAGTGAAAGCAATAGGAGAACTCTGTTGGAACGGCGTACGTCATTGGCATTGTTAAGCGGAATTTTGTCTCAAAGAAGACCAACAATAAGCAATTGAAAGAGTTGAGATCATTTGTTTGTAACTAATTTTAAAGGTCCCACAACACAACCAAGTGAATATGGACAAACACATTGTACAATCTTTGGAAAAAAATTGCTATTAGACTAATAGCACTAATAGCAGGACCAGCCGCCCCTGCCGTTCTTCAAATAGGAAATGTTTTGATTTTGGTGTTATTTGCAGTTTGTCCTAAAATTTCATTGAAATAGATAGTTTACACTGTCCTCCCATTTCTGCGCTATCCAAATTCTGAAAAGTCTGAGAGAAATTGCTATTTAATTGTCTAACTGAAATTAAAGCTTTGAAGAAAAATAAAGGGCGTGGTCATGTTTCAGCAAAAGTAAAGGGCGTGGTCCCCAAAAAATTTTCCGGGGGCTCCGCCCCCACCGCACTGTCCTATGGCGGCTTCGCCGCCACATACCCTTGGCACCCGTCAGATTTACACCTGGATCCGCCCCTGATTACTCTCATCAACTGTCTTTCTTCTTTTCTTTTTACCTGGTTCAATGCCTAGTGATAGTGCCCTCTTCCTTGTCAAAATATTATTGTAATCTTTCTCGAGCAAAGGGCAGCTTCTAGAGATCTTCTCAAAAGACTTATTGCCTTTCACTGGAGATTTTCCTGGAGTAGAAGTTGATGGGCCTACAACTCCATCAAAACCTTCCCTAATGCTTTCATGATCTTCCACTCCGTATTCGTATTGTTCTTGTTTTCTTCGCCCAGAAAATGCACCTTTTCTCTTTTTGCGATATACAGACGTCCTCTTGGTACCAACCATAATTTGCAAACCAATTTACGGTAAGTTGTTACAGCGCATGGTCTCTGAGATTCCTTTTGGCAGCAAAGCAAGCACAACAAAATGGTTTCTTCCCTTTGTAGTACTTTATGTATGCTACCACAACAAGCACGAATTGAATTCAACTCATTTAGTCCCTGGGAAATATTTCGACTGGTTGGAGAATGGAAATAAGAGTGCCAAGATGACCCAACAACCCATAGCAACCATCTTCAGTGTGGTTGCTAAGGAACTTGTTTTTGGTACCTGACAAAAAACCTATTTTGTTGCTTAAATTCCTTCAAAATCAACGAAAGGTATCAATGAAAAGAAAGTTTAGTAGTTTTTTAACCCTTTGGGACCAAAAATAGAAAATGTTTGGAAAAATCATTTTTTAGCCAAAACTGATGGACAACCACCTTAAGTGATATGACCTGACCCTCCTAAATATGACCTAACCCCCCTACATATGACATGAACCCCCTACATATGATCTGACCCCCCTACATATGACATAACCCCCCTCCATATGAACTGACCCTCCTACATATGACCTGAACCCCTACATATGACCTTACCCCCCCCCACATATGACCTGCCCCCAACATATGACTGGACCTCCCATCATATGTTGTATTTTGTTATTTGTGAAATTAGTTCGGATGTGGCCACCCTGTGGCTAAGAGACACACCTCTCGCCATGTGTGTAGGATGCAGAAAAAGATACTCGCCAAGAAACTTGGTTGGGAACAGACACAAAAAAAACGCTTACGAAAGAAAAACGCAATTACGACGATGGAAGCACGTACATTTTTAAGGAAATTGTAATACGCTGTGCATACGATGAGATAAATGAATCTTAGCGCTGAGTTAAGAAAAAGAGTTTATTTTAATTACAAGTTGATCTTAGGCCATCCGATATAGTCTTCGTTCAAGAACGCAGAAAACTGCCTGGTGTCTTGCTCGAGAAAATGAGAGCGAGACATATGCCTGCGCTAAAATACTTCATGGTGCCATGACCCGGGAAAGAAGATTTGAAGATGGCTGAAGATCTGAGGAAGAACTTGAAAACAAGAAGTGGACATTGATTAGTAGTAAAAAACGCTATAGCAAAGAATAAGGAACTCATACCGCCCGGGGGAACTCCGGTTCCAAGTGAAGTTAAGCCGAAACTAATTTCCTTCAAGAACATGCTGCTAAGAAAGAGGAACGACCTAGAAACAATCAACGCCGACATTTTGGGAGCATTAAAGAAAGACGAAGAAATCGAGAAAGAAATTTTAGAACGAGAAGAAATCAAACAAGAGATCGATGATTATTTAAGTTTCGTTGATAACGCACTCGCGGAAGTTGGAGAAGTTGATACGCCAGTGCAAAGACAATCGAGTCAAGAAAAACATGAAGAAAAAGTGAAATTACCAAAACTTTCCCTCGCAACATTTAATGGAGATCCTACGAATTGGACAAGTTTTTGGGATAGTTTCAAATCAACCATTGGAGATCATAGAGGACTTTCGAAAATTGACAAGTTGATATATCTCGTAAATTCTTTAACCGGAGTCACCGCCCAAACGCTGACAGGATTACAAATCACAAACGACAGTTACGATGAAGCAATCGAGTCATTGGAGAAACGTTTTGGTAACAAACAAGTCATTATTACAAGTTTTATGGAAAGGTTACGAGAATTACCCAAGATTTCATCGAGTGACGATATACGAAAACTTTGCATCCTTTATGACAAGACTAAAGCCGCAGTACGAAGTTTCAAAAGTGTGGGAGTTTCATGCGAAAGTTATGGTACAGTATTATCGCGTGATATCATGTCAAAACTACCCCAAGACATACGCCTAACCATTACAAGAAATTTGGAGGATGAATGGGATTTACAAGGATTAATCAAGAATTTGGGAGATGAGCTTAAGTTTACGGGAGAGATGCGCCTTAGCACCTGTTACGTCAACAACGATACCACGTCCAACACCGCCAAGAGCCGGATATCACAACCAAAATGCAGCTGGCCCCAAGCAATAATTGACGACATCAACCTTGTTACTTGAAAACGGAGCATCACATGGAAGCAACCATGTCTTGCCTAATTGCCTTTTTTGTGGATACAAGCATTTCTCTGCAAGTTGCAAAACCGTTTCAGATCCAACCGCCCGAAAGAAGATTCTTCGCAGAAAACGGAGATGCTTTGTTTGCTTAAAAAGGAAATCACTTAAGTCGACAGTGTGCATCGCGATCGAAATGTTATCATTGTAACGGAAGGCATCATGCAGCTATTTGTGGTGCAAACGAGGATGATTCACGACCTCCTGCACGAAATTTGCCATCAAAAAATCCGCCTTCCGCGCCACCCAACCTTAACGCGTGACAGCCGCCGCCAGTTGCAGCTCAAACTGTAAGTACAAATCTTTATGCTTCACATGATTCCTTGAGCAATGCAACTCTGTTGCAAACAGCCAAAACTGAATTTCATAGTATCAACGATCAAGCAAATAGATGTAACGAAAGAGTCATTTTAGATTCCTGTTCACAGAAACTTATGTCACTGCAAGATTGAAGGATAAGTTAAATCTTCCTGCCATTTCAACGAAGGAAATTCTTATTAAAGAGTTTGGTAACGAGCAAGGTACACTTAAAACGTGCGAAACGGTACAATTAGCGGTTCATTGTGCTGATAACTTAACATTAACCCTATTTTAACAGGGTGAAAAAAAGGTGATTTTCTACCGGGGGGCCTTTTTGGCCCCCCTAATTATCTTCTGCACTGTAATAGCTATGACAATGAAACCTGCACTGTGTTATAATCAAACAAAGAAGAATCCAAAAATAGCAGCAATTAATTGTTAATCACGTGATTGGTTGCTAGGCAACCAAAAATAGGGAAGATTTTGATGAAATTGAGCTATCAGGAAAAACAAGTAGATTTACATTAAATAACTGGCCAAGATAGGCTAAAAACTATCCAAATGCTTACTTGATAGCCTTAGTTTGAGATATTGTTCAGTTTTGCATGACTATTTTTGGTTCCTAATTAATTAACTAAATAAATAACGGTAATTCGATTAAATGCAAAATTGTTTCCTCAAAAATAATGCTTAAACATCATCAACTTCCCATAATTTGAGTGAAATCAAATAGTTTTATCAACATTTCAAGTCATTACATGATTTTTCATATAAAATTTGCTAATTCATTAGAAATATGACGTCATAAAGATGTATGACGTCATAGAAATTATAAATTGTAGACGTCAGCAAATATAGATAAATTCTATATCAAATGAAAGTACTCATCGAGACAAATTGAATGGTATACCGGGTGAGCCAGAAAAAAGTTCCCACTTTTGAAAATTCATAACACCAAGGCTACTTCACGGATTTGAATCATTCAAATTCTAGTTAAAAGCCGAAAGATCAAAATATTTTTGTTATTTTTCTTGCTGTCCTGCCAGCACTACAAATATAGGTAAATTCAACTTTACAAAAATTTAATGGTTCATTGATTACTGAAAAGTGGCCCAAAACATCGATCAATGCATAAATGACCTCTCGCACAGAATAATGAAGGAAATGCAACTTCTCATGGGTGAGAGATATCCTATAGGCATTGATTTCCTTGGCATTGAAAATCCTTCGGATGTGTTTGAAAATCGATGTCTTATAACTCTTGAGGGAGGTGAGACGCTCATGGCCTATTGTTCAATTTGAATAGAATGCTTACGAGTTGATCAATGTTTTAGGCCCTTTTTCTGTGATTTTGCAACCATGAAATATCTTTAAAGCTGAACTTGCCAATATTTCTAGTGCTGGAAGGACTGCAAGAAAAATCACAAAAATACTTTGATCTTTCGGCTTTTAACTAGAACTTGAATGATTCAAATCCGTGAAGTAGTCTTGGTGTTATGAATTTTCAAAAGTGGGAACGTTTTTCTGGCTCACTTGGTATATATTGACGAGATTCGGCACAAAATAAAGAAACTAGAGCAATTTTGACGATATATGGGCATCTGGTGGTCACGTGGTCTAGCAATATGCATTGAAATTTTTATTTTCTGACTGCCAGTTAAATTTTAGGAAAAGTCAAAGAGTTTCAGTGTTATAGCTACCATCGTTTAGGAGCTATTAAAAAAAGTTCGCGAGGGGGGGTGAAAAACGCCCCCCCCCGGTTAAAATAGGGTTAACGCTTTTGTTGTAGATTTAATCTGCAGTCCGCAATTAAATCAAGCAATTGATTTCGCACAAGCAAATTATTCTCATATCAAAAATTTGCCGCTCGCGGACAGGGGAGATGGATCACATGATTTAGACATTGATATATTGATTGGTGCAGATTTTGTTCATCTTCTTATGCTCGATCAACTTGTACCGGGGGAACACCCTATGAGCCCCGTTGCGATTTTGACACGTTTTGGTTACGTATTAAGTGGCCCGATACAAATTCCTACACAGAATGAGTGCTCATCAAACATTACAGTCGCTCAGGTGTTAAAAACCGATGCTATTTTAGTTGAAAAGGAAAACGATTTGGAAGATGAAATTAAGAGATTTTGGAATCACGAGAGTTTAGGGGTGAAATCGAACGAAAACATAGACGATTTCGAGTCAAAAAATCTTATGTAAGACAAAATTAAATTCGATGGTAAAAGATACGAAATTTCTTTGCCCCTAAAAGATGATCATCCGATCATTCCCGACAACTATAACGTTGCAAAAAGTCGCCTGAATTCGCAGTTAGATCGTTTAAAGTTGAAACCTGAAGTACTTGATGAGTACAATTCTGTAATCAAAGATCAGTTAAATTCAGGAATTATCGTAAAGGTTATTGAAGATGAGGAAATTCAAAAGCCAGGTATGACACATTATATTCCGCATATTGGTGTAGTGAAACAAGAAAGGCAAACTACCAAACTTAGAATCGCTTATGATGCTAGCTCAAAGGTCCAAGGCGAAGTAAGTTTGAACGATTGTTTGCACCCAGGCCCAAATCTCGCCCCTCCGATATTCGATGTGCTATTAAAGTTCAGAATGCACAAAATTGCCCTCATAGGGGATTTAGAGAAAGCATTTTTGCAGATTTCAATTGATCCAAGTCAGAGAGACCTATTACGATTTCTCTGGGTAGATGATTCTAGCCCTGACAATCCAAAACTAAGGTTCGCCGGACTCGCCTTCGGCCTTTCCTGTTCGCTGTTTATTTCAAATTCGATGATACGACACCATCTCGAAAATTATCAAGAAGCCGACCCCAAATTTGTACGTAAAGTAATCAGTTCTCTATATGTTGACGATTTTGCGTCTTCTTTTGCCTCAGAAGGTGAGAGCTTCGCCTTTTATGAAAAACTAAAACAGAGATTTTCGGAAGCTGGTTGGAACATGCCCAAATTTAACAGTAACAACGAAAATTTACGTGAGCGCATCGAAAAAGCAGAAAGTGCACGCATTTCAAATGATCAATCAAAAAGCAATGAGAGTCAGAATGTTCTTACGCAAAATGAAAATCAAAATGTTTCTCACGCAGTCCAAAAAGAAGACGAAATCAAAGCTTTGGGAATGACATGGAACGCAAAAACTGATAAGTTAAAGTTTGACCTTGCCTCCTTTTTCAAAGCCGCTGCCCAGGAAAAAATCACAAAGCGTTTGATTCTCAGTTCGATCGCGCGGATTTATGATCCACTTGGTTTGTTGTTGCCGCTCCTTGTTCTGCTCAAGCGGTTATTTCAATATGTCTGCAAATTGAAAGTGAATTGGGATTCTTGTTTACCGGATGAATTCTGCCAAAGATGGCACAATATCGTAAATGACATTCCGCAAGATTTCAATGTAGAAGTTGACAGGTCCTTTCTAGGAGACATTTCATGTGATGAAATACAGTTTATTCAAATTCACGGGTTCGCTGACGCAAGTCAAATTGCCTATGGTGGAGTTCTGTACGTAAGAATCAAAACTGATAAAGGGATTTTTACCAAATTAGCTTCAGCAAAAAGTCGAATTGGGCCGTTGAAAACCGAATCAATGCCGCGTTTAGAGCTGATGGCAGCACAAATTCTTGCCAAATTGATTTACTCAGTTCAAAATACATTGAAAGAATGCTGTCAAATCGAATCCATTCATTGCTGTTCACGTTCACAGGTAGTCCTGCATCGAACTTTTTGAATCAATGGTTAAGTTAACCAAACGATGTTTACGAAAAACTCTCGGTAACACGCATTTAACTTACGAAGAATTGGAAACGCTATTGTTGGAGACAGAAGGAGTTCTTAATTCGCGACTGCTAACGTTTGTTTATAACGATATTACTGAACCTCCAATCAAACGATCATGTCTAGTCTCAGGACGAAGATTGTTAGATAGACCATCACTTTCAAAAAATATCGAAAACTCGTATTACGAAAACTTGACGAAACGAGCGAAATATTTGAAAACATTGTTATCTCGATTTTTTAGCAGATGGAAACGCGAACATTTACCTTCATTACGCGAACACGAAAACAAACAAAACAAGTCTGCAAAAAGAGTACCAGAAATCGGTGACATTGTCACGATTCATAAAGATCTTATTCCTAGCCAACGTTGGGTTCTAGTAAAGGTAACTCGCCTCTTCGAAGGAAGAGAAGATGTAGCACGTGCTGCTGAAGTTTTGACTCTTGACAAATCGGGCAAGAAAATACTCATCAAACGTCCGATTCAAAAGTTGTATCCGTTAGAAGTAAGATGTCCAGTAAAAGAGCATGAAAAGCTAGAAAAACATTCGAAAAAAGTTCCAATTTATTATTATTATTATTATTATTATTATTATTATTATTATTATTATTATTATTATTATTATTATTATTATTATTATTATTATTATTATTATTATTTATTTATTTATTGTTGGATAGTAAAAGATAGCTACTGTATATAGCTAATTAATTCCAACTCTAAATCTTAAAATACAAAATAATCCTTTAAAATACAAATAATACTCAATAAAAACGTGGATAAAATATTTACATGCCATCAAAAAATATATAGTATAAAAGCAGAAATCTAAAATTGTTTTATCATAAAAAGCCCAAATTTGGAATAAAAGTTCGGCATAATCTGCATGGACAATTTTCCCCGTACCAATTTTTGATCTTTGTTTTGAGCTGACAAAGCGAATCCGAATTTCGTATCGTTGGTGGTAACATTTGCCACAACTGCAGACCTTTAAATCGGACGCTTTCTGCCCCGTTGTTAACAGATTTCACTCTGGGTTGTACAAATTAGTTATTATTACGTAAATTGTAGTGAATTGCATTTTCACGGAAGATTTCCTGCATAAATAAAGGGTTAAGCCCGTTTTTAGTTTTATACATCTCTGTCATAAGTAATTGCAAGTTCTTTGTGTGAATAGTAACGGCACAGTCCTTCTCTAATAGTTCAGCATAAGTAGATTCGGCATCCTTCTAAGTAATTCTGAGAGCCCTTTCCTGTATTTTGTTAATCTTTTTGTTGAGCTGCCTGCTATGAAACATTCAGATTAAAGGGCAATATTGAAATTGACTAGTGATAAAAGCTCTCATGAGGGTTCTTAGTTTGCTCTGGTCCATATGATCGTTAATGATCTTAATTACGACCGTAAGAGACGAAGATGTGATCGAGAACATTCGAGGACTTTAAGAAATATTTTCATGTAACATTTTTTTGCTGTAAATGGGAAACAATGACTGACCCTGGTCTATCGTGGGGGGAAGATGTTGTATTTTGTTATTTGCGCCATTAGTTCGGATGTGGCCACCCTGTGGCTAAGAGACGCACCTCTCGCCATGTGTGTAGGACGCAGAAAAAGATACTCGCCAAGAAACTTCGCTGAGAACAGACACAACAAAAATCGCTTACGAAAGAATAACGCGATTACGACGATGGAAGCACGTACATTTCTAAGGAAATTGTAATACGCTGTGTATACGATGAGATAAATGAATATTAGCGCTGAGTTCAGAAAAAGAGTTTATTTTAATTACAAGTTGATCTTAGGTCATCCGATATAGTCTTCGTTCAAGAACGCAGGAAACTGCCTGGTGTCTTGCTCGAGAATATGAGAGCAAGACATAAGCCTGCGCTAAAATACTTCAACATATGTCCTGACGCCCAACATATGTCCTGATCCTCCAACGTATGACCTGACCCCCCAACATATGACCTGACCCCCGTACATATGACCTGATCCCCCAACATATTACCTAACACCCAACATATGACCTGACCCCTCAACATATCACCTAAGGCTAATCTTTATTTTTGCCAACATTTCATGATTATGACTCTCTAAATACAAGAAAAATACAAATAACTGAATAACTCATTTTAGATTTATTCTATTTATCATATGTAACCTTTTTTTAAGAAGCAACTGTTATATCATTAACCCTACACTGCATGAAAATTGGTCTTTACATAATCTTTTGAGGCCATGAAAAGATAGTGTAAATACTGTCTGTAATATTTACACAACTTTATTCACAAAAATGTGATCTTTAAAATTTACATGAAGAGAACTTGCGTAAATGTGACATTGCATCTTTAATTTCTGATGTAAAGTTCGTGTAAAGCACTGCAAAAAATGATGAAATTTCACCACATTATTTGTTGGGGAAATTTTGGGGAAACGAGCACATTTCCCATGATTTCCCAAGGGGGAGATGGAAATTTCCGTTTCTCTTCAATTTTCCATAGAAATTTGTCCATTTCCCTTAAATTTCCACCAAAGAACTATGGGAAAATTTTGATATTTTTTGCTGTGAAGAGGTATGCTTTCAAGGATTTAGCTGAGAAAAAATTTCAGTTGCTATTAACATGTTCCATGAAACTACATCCTTTTTATCTTTCTCGTAAATGATATACCTCTGAACTTTAATCCAGAAGCTCACGATTCTGACAAAGTACCTTTGCCCAAATTCAAAACCTGACAGCGTAACCCTAAATAAACCTACCGTAAACAAGGCAGCTGAGGTTCCTTTGTCAAGTGTCGGCTTCGATGCTATGTACCACGGCAAGAAAAGTGAAGATTTCCCCTAATCTCCAACTGTCGAGATTTCGATGTGTTCGACGAGATTCCAACATGGAAATTTACACTTCGAGTTTCCACTTAATTTCAATAAAGTGAAACTTACAGCTCGAATTTCCTATAGTTTCCAACGGTGGAAACTGAGGTTTCAAATTTCTGTCGAGGAGATTTCCACGATGAAAATTTCCCCTTAATTTCTAACTGTAGATACTTCGACTTGTTCGACCAGATTTCGACATGGACATGTACACTGCAAGTTTCCGTAGTTAATGTTGTTCAAGGATAAAGGTTCAAGGATACATTTGATATAATATAAAATCCATGCATTTCACTTTTAAAAGGTTCTTATTGTTCTTCAGAAATAGTACTAGAGTTTCTTAAACATACAGTAGTGACTATGCTTAATTTTTGGCCATCTTAGTACTATTTCTTATAAACCAGATTCCTATAAAGAAACCTGCTTTCTCAAATCACGAAAGATAAAGGACATGCTGACAGCAAAAATGAATGAGTTTAGGAATTCAATACACAGTCAGGAATAGCATGTGATTGCCGTTAATTGAGATTGCGTTCACACGATGCCGGCACATTTTGAAAACGGTGAAAAATTTGACGGATGGGCCTCCCGTTCACATGAAAACGGCACATTTTTTGCCGGCAGATTTTGAAAACGGTAGATTTTGAAAACGGAACTGTAACCAGCATAAATTTGAAACAGCATCGTTTAAATACTCAACAAAGATGAAAACAGAACATTTTTCGACACTTTTGAATCGAGACAGGTCTATTCTTAAGGTGTAGGTACTATTCTTTGGCATCAAATCCTGCAACGAGTTTTTATCATCAAATTTCCTACCATTTTCAAATTGTGCCGGCATCGTGTGAACGCTAGCTCAAATTTTGCTACCGTCACTTTTTTCATCATTTTCAAAATGTGCCGGCATCGTGTGAACGCAGTCTGATTCAGGGATCACAACACAATGCTTTTATCACGTGATCTCAAGTCGACCAAAAACATGCAGGTATTGGACGATTGCCAACCACGCGATGAATAATGGATTTGAGCGCCAAATTCTTTCTTATGCTCAGAAGGCATTGAAGTTATCCTGCAAGATTTTTCATGGTTATCACTCAGAGATTGGCTGGCTTGCAAGCTATGCTTTGGCCAACCAGACATTTTGTCAAGGCAGTATAGTCAGGTTCGTAAAGCTTCTTTTGTTTTGACTACTCTGCATTTTTCTGTCTGATATCAAAATCAGCTTCTCGCTGTTACTTTGGAACTGCTCCAGTCCTGCATGCATTAGGCCTATGATGCATGTGTTAGAGTTTTGCGTGATCAATGCAAAAACTTTGCTAAGAGGACGGAGATATGATCCAAAGCAACATTGCCCATTGCTTTTACTGAAGATTGAACGTCCTTGATCTCTGATGTTAGGCTGCTAGACCAGCGTAAGTTTGAATAAGTTGGCGCCATCATTCCAACTTTCCTCGAATTTGCGTGCTGCCGATCTGCGTCCAGAATGCACGATTTGTACAAGTGGTCAGTTGCTTTCATTTGATTGATTGGAATTTGGTCTTTCCTTCTTTCCCCTCTTTTATAAATATCAAAGCATTATTTCTTACAGTTTTACAGTGTTGTGTTCATAATTCTGCTCTGAAAATTGATTTCTGTTTTGTCTTCAAAGCTCAAAAGTTGATAAAGCATCGCGGTGACCAAGGAAAAGGCCAATTCAAGGAAGCAAGGCCAGTGCAAGGAAAGGAAAAGCGAGGACACTTTTCTTTTGCATAAGCAGTGGAGCGAAGGGAATGCCATTCAAGAAGCTGAAAGAAACAGTCATTCGTGACACGAGTGATTCTGACGAGTAAACGTTCATTTCATTTTGCTGTCAACCATTCATGACTCAGAGAACCTCATAAATAGTTATATGTATATCAAATGTGGCTCTCAGCTTTGAAGTGGGACTTTTTAACTTTCAACATGGGGATGGTCCATGCTAACCTTTAGGGGCTCGAAATTTCACCTTAAATCAATATTTGGGGCCTGTGAATTACAACATGGACAAAAACTCTATCTATATTTTGGGTCCACAAATCTAAGAAAGGAAGGGAATTTGGTGTGGGTCTCCAAAACATTAGGCCCAATATTTGGGGTCCCCAAAACTTTAGGATTGATATGTAGGGGTCAGCAAATAAATGGTGGCATGGACTCCCTCATTCAAAGTTAGGGAGTACCCCCTGGGTGTTGAATTACTTAATTCTGTGGGCTGTCATTAATCATTGCTAGGGAGAGGGTGGCAGACATTTACAAGTTTTTGGTGGAATTTTGGTAACCATCTATGTGATTTTTGCTGAAAAATTTCCTGACCCCCTCCAACATTGCAGAAAATAGTCTAAGCACCCATTCAAGTACATGTGTGAAATTAACATCTTCACAGCTGCAGCACATGAAGGAAGATTAGAGTTGAGAGGAAAATAAATAGAGATATCATTCAAACATAATGAGAAAAAAAGAAAACAGGGAGAAAGGGAGAATGTTTGACATGGCCTTTCGTTGTTGACCCTTTGTTGGTTCCATTAAACATGCTTTTGAACAGCATATGTCTGTAATTACACGCTTTTTATAAGAAACTTGGATCAGGCCATAGTATCAAAAGTTTCTTAATTTAACATGAAATTTTGTCCATTTTAGTACTTATATAAATTTACAAAAGTTTCTTAATTCATTTCTTATTTTTGAATGCATGAATTGTGAATGTGGTCGCTGATACTGGTGCAGAAATGTTCCTTGGCATTCACAACATCATATAGGAATAAACAGTGTTCTGTCATGATGAATGCACAAATGATTATTTGATATTACAAAGGAATGAGGGTTCAACGATCTATTTGCTATAAAATCTATGCTT